>JAXCMG010000082.1:673592-691791 GCA_034642415.1 Podarcis siculus
ATAATAATAATAATAATAATAATAATAATAATAATAATAATAATAATTTATTATTTATACCCCACCCATCTGGCTGAGTTTCCCCAGCCGCTCTGGGCGGCTCCCAATTGAGTGTTAAAAACAATACAGCATTAAATATTAAAAACCTCCCTAAACAGGGCTGCCTTCAGATGTCTTTAAAAAGTCAGGTAGTTGTTTCCCTCTTTGACATCTGATGGGGGGACATTCCACAGGGCAGGCGCCACCACCGAGAAGGCCCTCTGCCTGGTTCCCTCTAACTTCACTTCTCACAGGGAAGGAACCGCCAGAAGGCCCTCGGAACTGGACCTCAGAGTCCAGGCAGAACGGTGGGGGTGGAGATGCTCCTTCAGGTATACTGGACCAAGGCCTTTTAGGGGTTTCAGTGTCAGCACCAACACTTTGAATTGTGCTCGGAAACTTACTGGGAGCCAATGTAGGTCTTTCAGGACCGGTGTTATGTGGTCTCAGCAGCTGCTCCCAGTCACCAGTCTAGCTGCCGCATTCTGGATAATTGCAGTTTCCGGGTCACCTTCAAAGGTAGCCCCACGTAGTGCGCATTGCAGTAGTCCAAGCGAGAGATAAACAGAGCATGCACCACTCTGGTGACACAGTCTGTGGGCAGGGAGGGTCTTAGCCTGCGTACCAGATGGAGCTGGTAGACAGCCGCCCTGGACACAGAATTGACCTGTGCTTCTCAAAATGACTCAGGGGCACAGTTACCCCATTCAGGACCAGGGAGTCCCCCACACCCACCCACCCCCTTTCCCCCCAAAAACAGTCCTTCTGTCTTGTCAGGATTAAACCTCAATCTATTAGCCGCCATCCATCCTCCAACCGCCTCCAGGCACTCACACAGGACACTCACCGCCTTCACTGGTTCTGATTTAAAAGAGAGGTAGGCTGCTTGGAGGAAGCCCATGCCCTGTGCTCAGACGGGATGTGGCTCATTGGCCATTCTGCTCAGGTCCCTTGTATGGCCCCCACTGCCACGGATCTGTGATCCCAGCAGCTAAGATTTACTCTCTGAGCCACCGGTCAGATTATGGGCACAATTCAAAAGGGCTGGTTTTTAGGGTTTGGGGTCACAAGGATCTGAAGGAAGGCTTCTTCCTGTCCTCAGAGACCTTCAACACAGCCCCCCCCCCCAGCTAGGAGTGCCTTGGCCTGCTGAACTATGACAGGGGGAAAAGAGCCTTCCCAGTGGTGGCCCCTTGTCTATGGAATGCCCTCCCCAGAGATGTCCGCCTGGCACCTGCTTCACTGTGCTGTCAGCGCCAAGGAAAACCCTTTCTGGCACCCAAGATTTGAAAATCTGCTTTTACATTTCTTTTTACTCTCTGATATTGCAGAGCTTGCCTTTCCCCATTTAAAAGCTGCTCTTTATAATTTTTTGACGCTGCTTCCATACTGGATGTTCTCGCTTTGGGGAAATTCTTTCAATGTTTTCTTATATGGTGCCCGCAGAGCAGCAGCTATTAGATGCCATTCTATATAAATGAATCGAAGCATCACTTGCCTTTTGAGACACAACCTGGGCCATCATCACAACCCAGATGCACAGCCTCTGTCCCCCAGAGCGTGGCACCCTGACCTACTTAATTCCCCTCTTCTGCATTGCCTAAAAGCACCCAATTTTCCCAAACAGCCTGGCTACAGCTGCTATTCTTAGGTAATGTTCTTTTTTGCCACCCACAGGAAGCTGGGTGCTGCCCAGAACACAGAACTTTCTTCCTCCTGGAGGGATGGGATTTTAAACACACCATCCAGGAAGTGTGTGTGTGTGGAATCAAGAGGGATTTTTTTTGGGGGGGGTCCTCTTAAAATGATGCGGAAAAGATTTCAAGGAAGTGGAGGAGTTTGTTTGAGAACAAGGAAAAGGCTGGTTGAATCTACACCTGAGATCTATACTTGAGATTTGTGGGCATTCTCCATCTTAGGGTCCATGTGGTCACCCAACTTGGGTCGGAGGTCGAAGCTCAACTAGCAGAAGATCATAGAATCATAGATTGGAAGGGGTCCTAAGGGTCATCTAGTCCAATCCCCTGAAATGCAGGAATATTTTTGCCCAAGCTGGGGCTCAAACCCATGTTCCTGGGATATAATAATGATAATGATAATGATAATGATAATGATAATGATAATGATAATGATAATGATGATGATGATAATAAATTTGTACCCCACCCATCTGGGCGGCTTCCAACAAAGTTTAAAAATACATTAAAACACCAGTCATTAAAAACTTCCCTAAATAGGGCTGCCTTCAGACGTCTTCTAAACGTCAGATAGTTGTTCATCTCTTTGACATCTGGTGGGAGGGCGTTGCACAGGGCGGGTGCCACCACCGAGAAGGCCCCCTGCCTGGTTCCCTGTAACTTGGCTTCTTGCAGGGAGGGAACAGCCAGAAGGCCCCCAGAGCTGGACCTCAGTGTCCCGGCAGAACGATGAGGGTGGAGATGCTCCTTTAGATATACTGGACTGGGGCTGTTTAGGGCTTTCAAGGTCAGCACCAACACTTTGAATTGTGCTCAGAAACATACTAGGAGCCAATGTAGGTCTTTCAGGACTGCTGTTATGTAGTCCCAGCAGTCACTCCCAGTCCCCCGTCTAGCTGCCGCATTCTGGATTAGTTGTTGTTTCTGGGTCACCTTCAAAGGTAGCCCCATGTAGAGCGCATTGCAGTAGTCCAAGCAAGAGATAACCAGAGCATGCACCACACTGGAGAGACAGTCTGCGGGCAGGGAGAGTCTCATCCTGTGTACCAGATGGAGCTAGTAGACAGCTGCCCTGGACACAGAATGGACCTGTGCCTCTATGGACAGCTGTGAGTCCAAAATGACCCCCAGGCTGCGCTCCTGGTCCTTCAGGGGCACAGTTGCCCCATTCAGGACCAGGGAGTCCTCCACACCAGCTCACCCTCCATCCACCCAAAAGAGTACTTGATGCTCTACCATCTAAGCTATGCAGGAGTCCTGATTGATCAGGAAAGGCTCCAGAGGCTAATTTCAGCCTGCCAACTGCACTGGGCAGCCTTCACCATCCTGCTTCTCCCCCACCCCAATCGCACCCATGGCCAATATTTGGACTGTAATTCCCATCAGCCCCAGCCCAGCCTGCATTCCTCATCACTCCTGGCATCCTATGCCCATCTTTGAAAAGCAAGAATCCTCTGGATTCTGACTTCTGCATCAGTACAGACCCTAAGGCGGCACTGCCATGTGTGAACCTCTCTCTCTTTTAATATGCTTTATCAGCTGAAAACTTTATAACAGAAATGTACCATAGATGTTATAGGCAAAATGAGAAATAAAAAAACCAAACAATTATTCATACTTGCTTTGTGTATACATTTGTGATTAAATTTTACAAGGCTTCTGATTTTCCCCTCGCGTTCCCGAATTAAATTCCTTAAATACACGCTTAGACTTTACTTTCTCCATGTTATTTAACTTACTATCAATTTTATTTGATAAAATTATCCTAATTGCACATTGAAGCTCAATGAAGACCTGCCAACGGATTGATCTTTTGACAGTGTTCTTTTACATAAGACTCTGTATATATCTCACTCTGATAAATTTTTCGTCTGAAACGTCTCTTAAGCTTGCTGATAATCTCACCAGTTCAGCGTACTCTCTTATTTTATTCTGCCAGTCTAATTTGGGTGAAATATCCTCTCCCTTCCAGCCTTTTGCGATTATAATTCTGGCAGCGACTGTGAAATACATAAAGACTCTCCTGAACGTTTTTCGGATTTCGTTGCCCATAATTCCTAACAGGAAGGCTTCAGGTTTTTTATGGAAGGAGCATTTGAACATTTTCTTCAGCTCATTATAAATCATATCCCAAAATTGTCTGACCTTTTTACAGTTCCACCACATGTGCATCCATGTGCCTTCAGCCTCACTGCATTTCCAACAAGTGGCTTATCTGATAAGGGTTCTTTCGCTGTGATTCCTACATTGTAAGAGGTAGGGCTAGATGACCCTTGGGGTCCCTTCTTGGACTTTCAGGTAGCAGGGCTTCCCCCTTCCTTGCTCCTCTCCTCTTCTTTCATCCCGGGGTCCTTGCCCCCCACAGTCTAGATACTGTCACTGTCAAGAACTGCCTCTCCTTTCTTATCCAAAGAAAATCCAGTTCATGGGAAGACATTGTCTGGAAAATTCAGGACAGAATAAAATTACATCCTTCTTCATGCAGCTCAAAGTTAACCTGTGGAACTCACTGCCACAGGAGGCAGGGATGGCCACTAACCTAGAGAACATTAAAAGAGGATTAGGCAAATTCGTGAAGGAGGAGAGGGCTATTGATGGCTGTCAGTCATGTTGTCTGTGTTCTGCCTCCGCAGCTGGAAGCAGCAATGCTTCTGGGTACCAGTTCCTGGAAACCGCAGAAGGGGAGAGGACTCTTGTGCTTAAATCCTGCTTGTGAGATTCCCCCTTAAGGCTTATCCATATTTACCTTTTTGCCCCACACTTTCCAGGCACAGGAAAGCTCCATGTCTAAGCACCTTTTTAAGCCCTGGAGCTTTCCCCAGGAAAACCAGCTCCTTAGAGCTCCATCGGAGCAAATGGCAATTCGGTTTTCTGCAGATTGCCATTTGCTCCGATTCTGCTTTAAAGAGCAGGTTTTTGCAAGGAAAGCTCCAGAACAGGAAAAAAGAGCACTCAAATACAGAGCAGACCTGTGCCTGGAAAGAGCAGGGCAAAAAGGACCCTGGTTGGCCACTATGAGAACACAATGCTGGACTAGATGGGCCTTTGGCCTAATCTTGTGTTATTAGAAGATGAGGCAGCTGCACTAACTACACAAGGGTAAGCTTGCTCAACCTGCCCAATTCAAGTGACAGGATTTGCAATTTGTTGGCGCATCAGATTTCGCTACCACTGGTTCAAGGCACGCACAGCCTTCCTTAAACCACATGCAGATGTGACACATGTCACCATCAACTTCGTTGGACTGGTCATGTTTTGTGGATGCCTGATTATCGTCTTCCAAAGCAACTGCAGTGGTACCTCGGGTTACAGACGCTTTGGGTTACAGACTCCGCTAACCCAGAAATAGTACCTCGGATTAAGAACTTTGCTTCAGGATGAGAACAGAAATCGTGCTCCGGCAGCGTGGTGGCAGCAGGGGACCCCATTAGCTAAAGTGGTACCTCAGGTTAAGAACAGTTTCAGATTAAGAATGGACCTCCGGAACAAATTAAGTACTTAACCCGAGGGTACAACTGTACTCTATTTTGAACTTAAAAATGGAAAGCGTAATGCTGGTGGTCAACAAAAGAGGTTTAAAGACTTTCTCAAGGCAAATCTTAAAAAATGTAGTATAAACACCAACACCTGGGAAACACTGGCCTGTGAGTGCTCCAGTTGGAGAACAGCCTTTACCAAAGGTGTCATGGGCTTTGAAGACACTCAAACTCAGGACAAAAGGGAGAAACGTGCTAAGAGGAAGGCAATCTTGGCAAACCCTCACTGTGGTCAACTCCCCACTGTGGAAGGACGTGTGGATCCACAATTGGGCTTCACAGTCACTTACGGACTCATTGATAAAACTATGTTTATGAAAGACAATCTTACTCAGCTACGAGGGATTGCAAAGAAGGAGGAGGTCTTGAGAGCCTGCGGAGAGAGCAGGCCTTCTTCCACGGATGTAATTGAAGAGGCAGCTGGAGAGGCTCATGGTGTGTGTGTGGGGGGGTGCCTCTCGCTGGAGGCAGGAGATCCCCTGAGATGAGGAAGCCTGATAATCTGAGCTGGAACTTGCCACTGGCAGGCTCCGAGAGCGTTTGCATCACTCAGGTGGCAGAAGAGTTTGTCAGAGGGAGGCCAGCCGAGAGGCGATGGCATGCGAGTGCCTGCTGGCACCCTCAAGGAACCTGCTGCCAAGGTGGGCAAGCCCTGCTCTCCAATTATGCCGGGGGCAGCCCTTGAGGGCGAGGTGGGTGAGGAGAGCCAGGGAGCCACTTGGAAGCCATGGCAAGGAAGGAGCGCTGCCCGTTTCCAAGGGAGGAATCCCTGACTCACCGAGGGAGCCTCAAGCACAGCCTGGCTGCCTGCCTGCCTCTGATCTGCTTCGACAGCCACCCACTCGCCAGAGGTGGCCAAGTCCTGATGGAACAGCAAGAGTTCCTGGGCTCCACTGGGTGGGGGGAGTAGGGATTCCTGGGGGAATCTAGACAGGATGTGGATCAAACCTGCCTTGAATTGCACTCTCACATGTGCAAGCCCACACCTCAGGGCTAGAAAAATGCAACCTGTGCGACTCACAAAACATGTTGGCGATTAATATACACAGAACAATAATTATACATTCTTTATCAACCTTCTGAGAAAAATACAAAACATTAAAGAAAGCCACAGAGACTTGCGGACGGTCCGGGAATCAGCGTGTTTTTACATGAGTAGTGTTAAGTTGTGGGTGAACATATCAGACGACACAGCGATTCTTCAAACAGCTCTTGTTTATTCACAGGCCAGACCAGAACTGAACTGAAGGGTTCAGCCAGCCTGCTTATATAGAGCTCCACTACAACGCAACTGTACTTTCTGTAACTATCCAATCGCTGAACGTCACTTTCAATCCCTTATTTGCATATGTGGACCTGAGTGAAAACTATCTACAGTATCCCCCTGCTGGGCCAGGGTGAGAACTTCAGTACATAACAAGTAGAATGTGTCCTTTTATTTAAAATGCATCTCTGGGTTATTTGTGGGGCATAGGAATTTGTTCATTTTTTTCTTCAAAATATAGCCCGGCCCCCCACAAGGTCTGACCCCTGCTTTATACAATGAGATTTCTTACCTCCCCTCGACCAAACACTGCAGCGTTTCTTCCCAGGGGAATCGCTCCATCCCCTTGGGAGTTTGGGGTGCCCTTTTCTGAACCTCTTCCAACGCTAGAGCTGGAAGGAATACGGGAAGCTGCCTGACGCCGAGTCAGAGGACTGGTCCATCTAGATCAGTATGACTGACTGGCAGCTGCAACTCTCCAGGTAGGAGTCTCCCCAGCCACACCCAGAGATGTCATAGAGACTCGAACCCAGAACCACCCTCATGCAAAGCAGACACTCTAGCACTGAGCCACAGCTCTTCCTCACATGGCTCAGCAAACACACACTCTTTCTGAAGAGGCCTCAGGAGGTCAAAGGTCAGGCATCTTCCAGAAGCAAATCCTAGACCCCTGAACCCATATTCTCCTTGGAACTTCCCTAGATCGGGGCGAACACCAGGTGTTCCTTGGGGTGTCACCAAAAAATAAATAAATGCACTGTTTAATTGCAGGTTATGAGGAGAATCAAGGCAAGGAGAGGGGCTAGGGCAGGTTTGTTTGTTTCATAAGATATACTGTATTTTTTGCTCTATGGGACGCACTTTCCCCCCTCCAAAAATTAAGGGGAAATGTGTGTGCGTCCTATGGAGCGAATGCAGGCTCCTTGGCTTCAGCGATAGCAACGCGAAGCCTCCGAAGTGCTGCGCTCCGGAGGCTTCGCGTTGCTTTCGTTGAAGCCTAGAGAGTGAGAGGAGTCGGTGCGCACTGACCCCTCTCATTCTCCAGGCTTCAGTGATAGCCACCTGAAGCCTACGGAGTGCAACACGAGTTCCCGCTGCACTCCGGAGGCTTCAGGTTCCTTTCGCTGAAGCCGGAAGAGCAAGACTCTCCTGGCTTCAGCAGAGAGGGAGAGCTGTGCAGCGCCCCTTCAGTGAAGCGGGAGGAGAAATGGAAGGGTCTCCGTTTCTCCTGCCGCTTTGCTGAAGGGGCGCTGAGCAGAGAGGGGGAGAATTTTTTTTCTTGTTCTCCCCCTCTAAAACAAGGTGCGTCCTATGGTTCGGCATATCCTATAGAGCGAAAAATACGGTATATACCACTTGATTGTTTAAAAAAAAAGACTCGAAGTGGTTATCAAGAGAATAAAGCAAGAAGATTATCAGTTAAAATTGAGACTTAAAATAACTATTTGAATCATTCAAAGCATAAAATCAACAATACAGTGGAACCTCAGTTTTCGAACGTCTCCGTTGACTAACGTTTCAGAACTCGAACACCGTAAACCATAAATGCTTCGGTTTTTGAACACTTTTTGGATGTCGAACATGCCGCATATCTTTGGTTTTGAGTTTCCCTATTGTATTGAGGCTTCCGTATTGAGTTTTCGGTTTTCGGAACTCGAACGGTCTTCCGGAATGGATTACGTTTGAGAACCGAGGTTCCACTGTAAAGGCAGATTAAAACACACATTCATTCTCTACGTGTCTGGACGGACTCATCTAAGCAAAAATGTTTTTAGCAGGCGTCAAAAAAAAAAAAAAAGTACATGGGAGTTGCCTTCCTGATGTCAACAGGCAAGGAGTTCCCTGCTACCCTAGGTTAAAGATCCCGGCTAAATAAACCAGGTCCATCCCTGTCAGAGGGGAGAGGAGCAAGGAAGGGGGAAGCCCTGCTTCCTGAAGGCCAATTCAGGTCCAAGAAGGTGGCAGCTTCAGTGGGGGTTGAGATGATGAGATGAGCAGCAGGAAGCACGTTTTCAGGTGAGCGACACTGCCAGGTGGAGGGCGGAGGAGAGACCCCAGCCCCATGGCGCAGTAAGCCCCAGGAGACACCTGCAAAGTGTTTGCACACACAAGCGCGATGGTATGGAAACCCCTCGCCCTCTGTCCTCAGCATGAGATTTCCAAAACAATTCTGCAACTTTTCATAGGTTATGCAAAGGAGCCTCACAGCAAAACAACCCACATTGCATACAGACAGGCAATATGCTTGCCAGCTCCCCCCAAACGCACCTTTTCAACCACACTTACCTGTAGCCACCAGAGGATCTTGCTCCCAGATACCTGCATGCTTTTATGTTACTACCGTGAGCACCGGCTAAACACATACACAGAGAGAGCACCATTTTGGGGGGTCTAGCACCCCTCCTCTCATTCCAAGCACAAATGGTGGCCAAACTCTTGCATGGAGAACGGGTAGACTCAGGGCAGGGTATGGAAGAGCTATGAGAAAAACGGGTGGCCCAGGAGGGGCAAATCCACCACTGCCAGGACCCCACACCACCTCTCCCCTCTATGCCACCCACTGCAAGGAAAGAGGCAGAGAAGCAACATCAACATAGCATGTTCTGACCACCACATTTGGAGTGGAAGCAGCCCTGATGCCACCTGGAGGGCAGCCCCAATGCCAACTCCATACCTCTCAGGGACTAGAGTCCGCCCAGGAATGCTTAACTTGTGACCGGCTGGCAGAACAAGTCAATGCCAACCACACATTGCATGGCCAATGGATTGAAATCAGAACTCGACACTCACGTTAGTTATGGTTGGGACTTGTACTCCTTTGTCGAGGAAGGTGCAGATCCTTCAAACCCCAAAGAGCAGTGTTGAGGGCCTTCCATGTCCACTATGTGGCTGGACAGGGCTGGACAGGCCTCTTCTGCTTTTCTCTGCTCTTCAAATGGCATCAGGGCATCGCATCACCCCAAATCCCTGGCTGGAGAGCGACTCTTTGCACCCCCTTCTTTCTCTCTCTACACCCATGGTAGCTACAGTCTGCTAGGAACAAGGAGGCATCAAGGGAGGGAGGCAAAGGAGTGTGGACCCCCAAGCAGCCGACTCCCCCCACCCAGCCCCCCAAAGACGCCATCGGGTGGCAAGAGACAGGACGAGGCAAAAAGGGTGGGGATGATCGAGGAGGAGAAAAGAGAGGAGGATGAGGAAAGCCATAGTTACCCAGCTGATGAGGCGATTCGTCTAGAGAGGAGCATGGATGAGGATGAGAAAGCAGAGAGAGAGATGGGGAAGAGCGTCCGGCTGGCAACAAAGCAGATGGTCAGAGACAGAAAAACGGTCACAAAACAGAGCAGCTTCTGGCCTGCCCAGCCCTTCCTGGGGAAAGTTCAGCCTCTGCACCACCCACACGGATACGGCCGACCCTCCAGCCCTCCCCCACCCCCCTTGAGGTTTTAACTAGGTTATTAAGGAAAAACCCCTCCTGCCACCCCCTTCCTCTCATTAATTCCACTCCTGCCCCCAGGCCCCTGCATCCTTGGCTCCTGCCGTCTGTTCGATTCCGATCCTCCCAAAGGAGCCCAGGGCAGCAAGCAAGCAAAGCAGCAAAATAAGAAAGGTTTTTTTTTATAAAAACAAACAATGCATTTCAAAACCTTAAGAACAATCTGAGAATATTTCAAAAACAGTCCCACATCTCATAACTTCAAGGTTGCAATGAAGGGGATCTTCCAGCCATCAGATACCAGGGTGAAGTACATCTCTTGTACCTCCTGAGACAGGGCGTTCCACAAGTGGGGGGGGGCTGCCACCGAGAAGGCCCCTCCAGGCATCAGCACTAACCCAGAGGCCAAGACGGCCTCCCCTGCCAATCACTGAAGGCTGATCTTGAGAGAGGTGCTTGGCCCCCCAAGCTGTTACGGCCTTTGTGAACTACAATAAACACCCCGAAATGGGCCCAGTGGCTCAATGGATGCTAGTGAAGAGCTTTTGGGACTGTTGACACAGGGTCCTGCTGGGATGCCCCACCCATAGCACCCCAGAAACTGCATTATGCACTAGCAGACCATCTTCAAGGAAAGCCTCATGTAGAGTAAGAGGCTACAGTTCAGGTGGGAAGGCACTAGGAGCACGGGCATCTCAGCATCTCTCAATCTGTTCAGAATTGGCAGCCCCTTGCACCAGGCTTTCCTAAGCTGATACCCTCCAGATGATTGAAATACAACTCTCATCGGCCCCAGGAAACCACAGCTATGGGATGCTGTGGTTGGTGGCAGTCATGGTCCAGAAAGCTAGAGGACACCAGGTTGAGGAAGGCTCTTTTGAACGCAGCGTTCTCCTGGTGGCACCAAAGTCGCATGTGTCCCACTGCTGGGGCAAGGCACCCACAAATCATACATTCAGCGAAAAGGATCCCACAGCCTTCCTGGGAAGCCCTCTCCACTGCCACACTGCTCTTTTAACAATCTTGTTCTAGTTTGTTAACAAGTTCCTCTTTGCATTCATCTGGCAACTTAACCCCTGCAGCGGGGGGGGGGGACGACCTTCAATTCTGAGTGGGCACCATCTCTCCTGAAACTTATTTTTTGAGGTCTTAAAAAAAGTGTGGCAGCAGGTTATGATGTCATAACACATACAAAGCAGGCTATGATGTCATTACACATACAAAGCAAGTGAGATAAGAGAAAGAAATGGTGACACAAGACAGCCATATTTCCCAAGCTGGTTTTCTTGGTGAATGCTGAGCATTTAAGTCTGAAGCATAAGTAATAAAATCCCACCAGGTGACATAAAAGTGTTCTGGATCCCACCCCACCCCCATGTGTGATTCTCTCCCCCCCCCCCCACTAGCCAAAGTCTGTAAGTTCTTAGGCCACAGAGGCAAATTTAGATTTTTCAAGGTTTTCCATTGCTGGGCTATTGAAATCCTAGCTGCAACTGACATCCATGTCACAAGGCTGGGCAATGTGTCAGGAGGTGCTGAGCTGCTCAGATGACACCTCACGGATGTGGCCCAAGGAAAGCAGAACAAGACGTTTGGCACCAGCTTGGCTGCAGGAGTTGCAGGAAGAAGGTGGAAGGGCACCGGCGGCGGGAAGCCTCATTAGGGAAAGTGCGCCTCAGTTTAAGAACAGTTTTGGTTTAAGAACGGACTTCCAGAACGAATTATGTTCGTAAACCGAGGTACCACTGTATGTCCTGTTTAGTTCAGAGTCCGTGAGCAACTTTTTCTTAACCATCTTCTTTGGGGGGATGTGTCCAAACAATTCAAAGAATCATAGAATGGGAAGGGACCCCAAGGGTCATCTAGTCCAACCCACTTCAGTGCAGGAATATAGGTGGCCATCCAATCTCTGCTTAACAACCTCCAAGGAAGGAGGGTCCACCACTTCCTGAGAGTCCAATTCACTGTCAAATAGCATTTTCCACCAGAAAGTTCTTCCTGATGTTTAATCGCCATCTCCTTTCTTGAGTCCGTTGGTTCAGGGCCTCCCCTAGACCAGCGGGGGAAAAGCTAGTTCCATCTTCCATGTGCCAGCCTTTGAGATATTTGAACATGGCTCTCCTATCTCCTCACAGCCTCCTCTTTTCCAGGCTAAACATACCCAGCTCCTTCCAGCGCTCCTCATCAGGCTTGGTTTCCAGACACTTGGTCATCTTCGTCACCCTCCTCTGTACACCTTCTAGCTTGTCAATATCCTTCTTATTCCCTTTATGTATCTGCAGCTGATAAGAAGTCTTTCAGCTGAGCAATTTTCTTTTTGTTGAGAAGCTCTTCTTTTCAAGACACAGACTGGGCTTTTCGACAGAAACAGCGGTCCTTGACAAGGCCGGAAAAGGCATGTGAAACTGGTCCTTCTGCTGGATTATTGCCTGTTGTCCTTTTTTGGAGTACAGTCATACCTCAACTTACATTTGCTTCAGGTTGAGCGTTTTCAGATTGCGTCCTGTGGTGACCCAGAAGTACAGGAACAGGTTACTTCCGGGTTTCGCCACTCGCGCAGACACGAAAAAATGACGTCACGTGAATGCACAGAAGCGGCGAATCATGACCCACGCATATGCAGACACACAGACGCGGGTTGATTTCTTTTCAGGTTGCGAACGGGTCTCCGGAACGGATCCTGTTCACAACCAGAGGTACCACTGTATAGTACAGGTAACATTTCATAGGCAGAGGGCCTTCTCAGTGGTGGCACCCGCCCTGTGGAACGCCCTCCCATCAGATGTCAAAGAAATAAACAACTGACATTTGGAAGACATCTGAAGGCAGCCCTGTTTAGGGAAGCTTTTAATGACTGACGTTTTAATGTGTTCTTAATCTTTTGTTGGAAGCTGCCCAGAGTGGCTGGGGAGGCCCAGCCAGATGGGCAGGGTAGAAATAACAAATTATTATTATATTTGTGGGTCTTTTATTATTATATTTGTGGGTTTACATTGGATATGTGCTGGGTGCATATTGGAATAATGGAATCATAGGATTGTAGAGTTGGAAGGGATGCCCTGCAACGCTGGGATCTTTTGCACAGTGTGGGGCTCAAACACACAACCCCGAGATTAAGGAAGCACAACTACGATTGCACAGTAGCAGCCTGAGCACAAGGCAGCTTCCTACTTTCCCAGTTTAGCAGCAAGAGCAGCACGTGGGGCTCTCAAGAGACACGGTTGGGCCGTGCAGCTTGGCTGGCTGGCTGCAAGAGTTTGGAAAGCCTGGTGCCAATTCTGCCATATGTGGCCTCTGAAGCCAAGGAGGGGAGGAGGGGCGACAAAGACAGAGCGATGCAGGCAGGCTCTTATTTTCAATGGGCTGAAGCAGGCTTTAGAAGCAGGAATGGGCCTCTAGCAAGGTTATGAGGGACGCCCAATGAGGGCCACCCATAGGCAGGGAAGGGGGTTGCAATGGGGCTTTGGCTGTGCAGGCCCCTTTCCGCCATGGCAGAAAGCAACGCAAAAGGCCACTGGGAGGGATGGGAGCACTTTGGCTGCAGAAAAACCCTCAAAAGGAGTGTGCAGAAGAGGAACCAGAGCAGCATGGCAGAAGGCATAAACTCTGGAGGAAGGGGACCGGGAGGACTCTGGGGCAGGGCAGCCAGGGCAGATGGGGAAGGGCAACAGAACAGGCAAGGGCCCAATCATAGGGCAGCAGGGGCTGAAAGGGAAGGAAAATGCCAAGAGCTCAGGGGAACTGGGGAAGGAGCTTGTGGGAAGGTCAAAGGGCAGGAGGATTGGGAGCATAGTTCAGAAGAAGGTTGCAGGTTCAGTTTCTGGCAGCGTCTCCTCTAAAAACTGGGGTTGCCAACCCAGTGGCCATGAAGACCTTCATTGGGGAAAATGAAGAAATGATTTTGATGAGCTCTGGAAGGTGTTTGTAGAATCTGTACTGTTAAAACGGAAAAGGGTCAAACCATCGCAAGAGGTGTTGAAATTTTGGGAGGTTGCATAGTTACAATGGATGGTCTCGGTGGTGGGGTGCATATTTTTATTCTTATTTATTTATGATCATTAGTTTGTCAAAATAAAATAATTTTTTAAAAGCATCTAGCCCTTTTAGAAAGAAAGTTATAAAGCAAAAGGTGCAGGCATCCTTCTAAGAAATTTTCGTGGAATGAGGCAGCCTGGCTGCTTCTGCCTGTCAGTGATTTGAGCCAATGAGTGAAATCAGAAGGCTGGTGAAGAGCAGGAGTTATCCTTTCCAGGGGCAACAAACACAACATGAACACCACCTTGACATATACCAGACAGCTTCAAAGAGGTGGAAAGGAATTTGTGGTCATATCAGCAGTGGGACCAACAGATTTAGGAGCAAGGTTTCTAGGTGGGGCTGCAATTTCAAATTAGTAAGGACGGTCTTCTTTGGAGTTTTGTTTTTGGCATGCCCCTGGATCGTTCAAAGCAGGTGGTACAAAAAAACCCATCTTGTGCAATCCTCTCCATTCCTCTTACACCCTTTGACAGGCCACCCGCATCACACGATGCTCTGAAGAGAGCTTTCCCCGTAACCATGGCAGTGAGACGCAAGTCCTTCCTGGCAACAGCTCCAGCAAAGCCTGATCCGCATAAGGAATTCACAAAGCCATCACACAAACACCATCCTCCTTCCAGAACATGGATTTTGCTGTAGGGTAGGGCTGGGGGACCTGGGGAGGGGGCTCCCATCATCCCTGCCCATGGACCATCTTTGATGGGAGCTGGAGTACAGCCACATCTGGAGGACCACAGATAGGCCCCACCTCTGCGCTACAGCTCTTGCTTGGTCTTCTACTAACCAGGCCCTGAACCCATTTCACCATCTCCAAAGGTTTGTCTGCATGATAGCACTGGTCTTGGCTTAGCTCATTTGCCCCCTTTTCCAGGCTGGGCTGCACTTTGCTCCTCTGAATTCCTGTCTTCATGCAAAGGGACCAGAAGTCACCTGGAACAATCTCCTGGCAAAAAGCAGGACCTTTCAGCCATATGTCCCCCAGTCTTACAGCAAGTGGGGCCGGGAAATACAAATTCTGCACACGCAGAATGGTCAGAATCAAGTCTCAGAATTCTGCAGAATAACAGATCCACGCAACTCTGGAAACAGTATCAATCATTTGGAGATGCAAATCCAGGGAAGAAATCAGGGTGGTGTTCACGTGGTAAACATTAACCCTTCCCTAGGTTCACACTCACAAGCTTAGTCGATTTAGGTGTGTGTAAAATTAAGTCTTTTTAATTTGCAGGCAGGCTTCTAACCTGAGTAGGTTTAGTTCTCTGTAATGCTATTTTAATTTCTCCTGCTGGGTTTTTTTTTTGTTTTTGGCTTTTTCTCATTGTGATTAGCTGATTGTTTTATTAGAGAGGCGTTTTATCATTGCTCTGCTTTGAGAATATTTTGGCTGAAAGGCAGATTATAGAATAAATTGATATTTTCTAGATAAATCATAGCAACAACACCCCCCACCCCGTTTTCTATAGGTGCCTCCAAACAAACAAAAGCTTCAAAATCAGAAGATATGCAAAATTTCAGTGAGAAAATTTGCTGGATTTTACATGTGCAGAAGTAGCCCAACCATAAGTGAACTCAAGATGCTGCCTTGTACAGTCAGACCATTGGTCCTGAGGAATTTCTCAGCAACTCCTTAGTATCTTTAAAAAGCCAACTTCATTGTGCCTTCGTTCTTGTGACACAGCAGCCACAAATATTTTTTTAGAAAAGTCGTGCCTGTACTCTCTCCTCTGTGCCACTGACCGGATTCCATGTAAGCTTTGACCCAGCTAGAATGACTTTGAAGCCATCAGCCAGAAAGGTCTTTAGACTTGCTCATCATCCTGACTCTTCCCCAGCCAGGTTTATTTTTTACTGTGCCAGCCAAGTCCTTCTCCCTGATTCTGCAAATGTTCTGCTCCTTTGCACCTTCATTCCTCAGGGAAGGTCCAGCCACAATGGCTGTGTCCTGCCCTCCACTGCCTGAAGCAGGATGTCTCTGAAGACCAGTTCTTGGAGCTCACCAATGTGGAAAGTTCTGCCACGCTCAGGTCCTGCTTGCTGGCTTTGCAGAAGACCTGTTTGGCCACCGTGAAGAACTGGCCTCTAGGCCCACCCAGGAGAGCGCTTCTGAGTTTCTTAAGGAGGTTAAGCCATGAGCTACATCACAGCTCGCTATCCCCACTTTTCTCTGCAGCTCAAGATGCTCATCAGTGCCCTGGTAACAACAGCCACCGCAAGCAGCGAGCATGGAGGGCAAAGTGAGGACCGAGCCAGGCATGACATTTGCTGCTTGCCAATGCACGGCCGAAGCACCTGCCACAGGCAATGGGAGGAAGGCTCTGATTGGTGGCAAGGCAGTTTCCCCAGCAGGTGTTTGGGGGAGGTGGGTGGGGGTCTGGCTCCAATTCTGACCACAGCAGAAGCAAAGGATCAATGCTCCCCTGTGCCATGCTATGGGTGCAATCCAGCTCTCTTCTTCACCAACTATCCGCTCTTAAAATCAGCCAAGCAAAGGCAAATGGTACGGCAAGCATCATGCCTAGCTTGGCACTGAGCCTCCAGTTCAGAAGGTCGGACTGGCCAGCCCCCAAGGCTTTGGAGTAATGCACTGACCAACTGACTCTTCACCACCTGGCAGAGGATAACCCAGAATGGCAGCATTCAGAAGACAAGACGGTAGATTGGAGGTATATCTGAGTAAAGGCACAGGCACACCGTGGAGATCAACCAGTCCTTTTAAAAAAATGTTTCAAGGGCCCCTGTAGTTTTGCAAAGATCTTCTTAAGCAGGCTTAGTTAGCCCCAAGGCTGAATTGGGTTACGGTCCTGAGGGTTAAAACAGCTTGGAAACTAGTGCGGTTCATCAGCAGGAGTGGATACCCAGTGAGGGAAGCTGCAGATTCCCGTTTCCTTGGACGTTTGCAAGGAATAGCCATCTGTCAGGAACACTCCAGGCATAGAGCGTTCTGGCTCCAAGTTCTAAGAAACCACTTGCTGTGTTGCTTCCAGCCAGAAGAGCCGCTTCACATGTCACAATTTCAACCAGCAGGCGATACTACACCTCCACGAAAAATGGTAGCTTACAAAGTGCATTCTTGTCTTTGCACCAGGAACTTGCAACAGAACAGTGAGCTGCAACCGAGACCCTCGCAAGCACACTTCCCCAGGGACTGGGGGAGGTGAACCAGGCATCTCACACGAAACCCAGATGCGACAGTTCTTCTGACACCCGCCTGCTGTATAAGCCCAGACGAGTTGCCAGCTCTTCACCCATCTGTTGCATTGCACGAGCACAGAAGTTGTGCTCAGACCCCCGGTTACTTGCACCCACAAATGGAAGGAGTGCTGCTCCATATCTGCTAAAAGCGACAACAGAAATTGCTGGCAGGTGCAGTCGGGTCACCCGTGTCCTAAAATGAACCCTGGAGATTCATCAATCTGGCCAGAGACACAATCCATTTGCCAGCGATTCACAGTGGCACATTTTTAATGAGTACGCAGACGTAAGGGTAATTCTCCTATTTGCAGTAAATCTCTCTCTCCGCCCCCGCCCCCCATCCCGCAGGGATAAAGTCAAGCACCAAGCAAATCTCAATTGCCAGATCTGACCATCCTTTGCCCAGAAAATGCATCTGTGCCGACAGTGGCCGAAGGAAAACAAGACCTCTTTTGCCATCTCACGGGAAGGTCAACGTGGCCCACGAAAACCACCTCTACAACCTGGAAGGTGGGAAATTCCCAGATTTCAGACCCACAGTATATCGGGGGGGAGAAAGGACTTGGGGTGCCACCACCTACCCATCTTTCAGAGACATCTGCCTGGCTGCTTTTGGGTATAGGAAGTCCACGCTGACCCAGAGTACACGCTAAGCACAAAGGCTCCCCAATCACCCAGACTGAACCCTTCCCCCCACCCAGAAGAATCCCCTGCCCACTCCCTGGAACCCATTGCCTCTACTTCCCAAAGCACATTACGGGCAACATCTCATCTGGGTGACCCTGCCCAGCCTAGCCTTGCCATACCCACCCACCCACTTTACCAAAAGTTATCTGCCAGTGCCAAGTCCATCTAAGGATGCTCCAGCAAATTGGGTACCAGATGAGTGGGTGGGCCGCACATCTTCCCAGCTCCTCCTCCTCCCTCCGTCGCCCCCCCATGAAGGAGGTGTGTCCAACTGCCCCCTCTCCCTCCCACGTGCCCCCAACCCCCCACCCCG
>JAXCMG010000082.1:691891-709909 GCA_034642415.1 Podarcis siculus
CGGGGTGGGCTCCACGCCCGGACCGGCCCCCGGCGCGCCCCCCGGCCCGCTGCCGCTCCCGCTGGGGCTGTAAACGAAAATATACGTTACGGTGGTGTTGCCCGGCGGCGGCGGCGTCTGCTGCTGCTGCTGCGGGAGCGCCATGGCCGCCCCGAGGGAGCCCTCCTTGGATCGGGGCCCGCCCGGGAAGAAGGCAGGAGGAGCGCAGAGGGAGGGCTCGGCGAGCGAGGGGAGGGGGCTGGTCGGGGCTCAGCGCATCCCGGGCAGCGGCGCCGCCAGCCTCCGCCGGGGCCGCCGCCACGAGACGGGGCCCGCCGCTCGTCGTCCGCCCGGGGCGCCGCCGGGCCAGCGAGGCTGCGGCCGGGCGCAGCGTCCGCCTCCGCGCTCCGCCGCCTCCGCCCAGGGCAGCGCCATGGCTCGGCCGGCCCCGCGCCCCGCGCCGGACCCTGCTTCGCGCCGCCCGGCTCAGCTCGCCCGCCGACGGCGCCCGCCGCCCGCCGCCTCCGCTGCGCCCCCGCGCCGCGCCCGCCGATGCGCCTCCCGCCGCCACATGGCGACGACGGGGCGGCTCGGCCACCGAGAAACCCCGGCCGGCTCTGGCGGAGCCTGGTGGTGCTGATGCTGCTGATGCCGGGATGCTGCAGGTGCCGCCGCCGCCAAGCGGCTCCTCCTCTTCCTCCGGCGGGAGGCGGGGACCCACCCGGGCCGGACCCCTCCCTGCCTGCCGACGGGAATCGGAGGAGCGTAGCGTGGCGACGGACCCCGCCGGGTCATCTAGTCCAACCCCCGGCAAGGCAGGGATGCGCCAGCGTTGGCGCTGCCTTCTGCCCGCGCTCCCAAGGCAATGGGGCTTTGAACGCACACGTGTCCCCTCCCTCCGTGGTTTTATGGACGGCCAGGACCTCGCCGCCCGGCTGAACGAAGCTGGCAACCCCGGGAGACGCGTTGGCATCGTGCACACCCTCCCTTCCCTAGGTGCCAACGCCCTGGGTGCCCGAGCACCCAAAAAATTCCCCATGGAGCGGCCGGGCACCCACAAATTTCGGAGCCAGGGGCATGCACGCTGCGTGGCACCCGCGGCCCCGGGCACCCACGGTCACGGGCCCAAGGTGGCACTCCTCCCTTCCTTGCCTGCCTGGCTTGCCCTTCCCAGCCTCTCTGGAGCTGCTCTCGCGGCCGGCCTGCTTCGCCCACCGAAGACCCTCCTTCTCCACCTCGAAGCCACCCCCTCCCCTTCCCGGCACGACCAGGGCTGCAAGGGTTTTTAGCGGGGAAAGGAGGGAAAGGCTTAAAAAGGAACGCAGCAGGCAGGCTTTCAACAGGTGGAGCTTTCTCTCCTGGCAACGGGAGCTGGCACCTGTTGGATTCCTGCTGGTGCTGGAGGCGGATGAGCGCCCATCTCCGCAAGACAGCAACCGCGGCTAGGGGGCGGGGAGGCGGGTTCCGCCCCATAGAAGCTGCCTCCTTGGTTCTCTCCTCCACGTACCCCCCCCCCACGTTATTCCTGATAATTTTATCATTCCCCGCCATGACCCAAGGCCTCCTCAGGACACAGAAAATGGTGAAGTGGCAGTAAAGGCAGAGCATGTGCAGAGTGCGTTTAATAAAAATAATAAAAAGACATTTTTATTTGTACCCCACCCTCCCCGGTCAGAGCCAGGCTCAGGGCAGCTAACATCACAAATCAGGAAAGGGTGCTCAGCTACAGCAACACAGTATTTGGGCTGAAAGGAAGCTCCTCCAAGCCAGAGAGCAAGACTCCCAGGTTGACAGGTGCTCAGACTCCAACACCCCCCCCCCAACACATCTCCCTTTCCTGCCTCCTCAGCTTTCCCCCACCCAAGCCCTTTCCTGCCTAGTTCCTTCTTGCTTCCTGCCCTCTGTGCCCAAGAAAAAGGATTTAGACTAAGAGGACAATTAGACGCAGTGTCGTGTAGTGGATATCGTGTGGGAACAGGACCCAGGAGACCAGGGTTCGAATCCCCACTTGGCCACAAAGCTCCCTGGGGGTGACCATAGGCCAGTCACTGCCTCTCAGCTGAGCCTTCCTCACAGGGGCATTGTGGGGATTAAATGAGGAGTGGAAGAGTTTCCTGGACCAAACGTGGGATAGAGATGTAATAATAGCATGCTGCACATTGAAAGCGAACTACCGTATATGGAAACGATTTACCATTGGTATCTAACTCCTACTAGGTTAGCAAAAATGTATAGAATTGCTACCAATATATGTTGGAAATGTAAAGAGAAAGAAGGCACTTTCCACCACATGTGGTGGATGTGCAAAACAACAAAAGCATTCTGGGAAATGATATATAATGAATCAAAGAAATACCAAGGGAGCAGAAAAGACTTTTTATGTGTGTGACGACAGCTGCGAGGATGCTTTCCCCCCAGAGATGGAAGGAAGACAAAGTTCAAACCAGAGAAGAATGGATACTCAAGATGAGGGACTATGCTGAAATGGTTAAATTGACCGGGAGAATCAGAAACCAAGAAGACAAGAAATTTAATAAAGAATGGGAAAAAATTATAGATTACCTTAGAAAGCACTGTAAAAGTTTTAAAATGTTAACAGGTCTGATATAACACTTGTATGAATTTTATGGTTAAAACAGGATATGAGCAAAAATTTGGATAAATGTTATAAGATGCAGCGGGAAAAGATTTGCAATGGAAACCATGGTGGGGCAGGGGGAGGTCTAAGGATTCAAGGAATCCTATAAATGTATAAAATTGTTTTTAATTGAATGTAAATGATATATGAAAAACCTGAAATATGTGTGTGTGTGTGTGTGTGTGTGTGTGTGTGTGTGTGAGTGTGAATAAGATGTAATAATAGCAACTAGCCATTTGGGGCAGGAGGCCAGTTAGAGAGCAGAAAGCTGGACAGCCCCCTTTCTGGGATGCAGGAGGCTATGGCTCTGCCCAAGTGTTACCTCTTGGCACCCCTTCCAGTGCCCACCTTGACCCTAAATGGGCTCCCAGCTTCAGAGATGGAACCGAACAAGCGACAACACAATGATGGAGGAGCAAGCACCCACAAGTGTGTCCTCCCCTCTCCAGTAATTTGCAACAGAGGGAGCTGCCTCCTACTGAGTCACACCACTGACTGCTCCACCTAGCTCCATACAGTCTGCACTGGCTGGCAGTAGCAGCTCTCCAGGGTTTCAGAAATATTGACTGTTGGACACACAGCTGGGCGAAGGGAGCCTCCAGGGAAATGAGGGGGGTTTTTCCATGAAAACCTAAGGCCCACAAATCTCTGTTTGGTTGAAATCAACTACTGTCTCCTCCCTGAAATGCCCAGAGGAGGACGCATTCCTGCAATGCACCTTCTCTTTTTACAGCCCTTGGCAAGCCCTTGCGAGAGAGGCTAGAAATAATAATAAAAGGTTTCTCCAGCTGTGTTCGAAGCAAGAGAAAGAACAAGCAAGTGGTAGTAGGTCCTCTGCGTGGAGAAGACTGGAAAATGTTACTGGGTGACAAGTTTGCCTGTTGTCTTCACCCAAAAGGAAAGCGATGCCCAACCTGGTGATAACCGAACAAGTGGTGTAAGGAGGGAGCTGCAGCCCAAGATATGGGGGGGAAATGTGGTAAGGGAGCACCTTGTTGTCGTTTAGTCATAGAATCATAGAATCATAGAGTTGGAAGAGACCACAAGGGCCATCGAGTCCAACCCCCTGCCAAGCAGGAAACACCATCAGAGCACTCCTGACATATGGTTGTCAAGCCTCTGCTTAAAGACTTCCAAAGAAGGAGACTCCACCACACTCCTTGGCAGCAAATTCCACTATCAAACAGCTCTTACTGTCAGGAAGTTCTTCCTAATGTTTAGGTGGAATCTTCTTTCCTGCAGTTTGGATCCATTGCTCCGTGTCCGCTTCTCTGGAGCAGCAGAGAACAACCTTTCTCCCTCCTCTATGTGACATCCTTTTATATATTTGAACATGGCTATCATATCACCCCTTAACCTCCTCTTCTCCAGGCTAAACATGCCCAGCTCCTTTAGCCGTTCCTCATAAGGCATCATTTCCAGACCTTTGACCATTTTGGTTGCCCTCCTCTGGACACGTTCCAGTTTCTCAGTGTCCTTCTTGAACTGTGGTGCCCAGAACTGGACACAGTACTCCAGGTGAGGTCTGACCAGAGCAGAATACAGTGGCACTATTACTTCCCTTGATCTAGATGTTATACTCCTATTGATGCAGCCCAGAATTGCATTGGCTTTTTTAGCTGCCGCGTCACACTGTTGGCTCATGTCAAGTTTGTGGTCAACCAAGACTCCTAGATCCTTTTCACATGTACTGCTCTCAAGCCAGGTGTCACCCATCTTGTATTTGTGCCTCTCATTTTTTTTGCCCAAGTGCAATACTTTACATTTCTCCCTGTTAAAATTCATCTTGTTTGTTTTGGCCCAGTTCTCCAATCTGTCAAGGTCGTTTTGAAGTGTGATCCTGTCCTCTGGGGTGTTAGCCACCCCTCCCAGTTTGGTGTCATCTGCAAATTTGATCAGGATGCCCTTGAGTCCATCATCCAAGTCGTTGATAAAGATGTTGAATAAGACTGGGCCCAAGACAGATCCCTGTGGCACCCCACTAGTCACTCTTCTCCAGGATGAAGAGGAACCATTGATGAGCACCCTTTGGGTTCGGTCAGTCAGCCAGTTACAAATCCACTGAGTGGTAGCATAGTCAAGACCGCATTTTAACAGCTTCTTTACAAGAATATCATGGGGCACCTTGTCAAATGCCTTGCTGAAATCAAGGTAGGCTACATCCACTGCGTTCCCTTCATCTACCAGGCTTGTAATTCTGTCAAAAAACGAGATCAGGTTAGTCTGACATGACTTATTTTTCAGAAATCCATGCTGACTATTGGTGATCACAGCCTTCCTTTCTAGGTGCTCACAGACTGTTTGCTTAATGATCTGCTCCAGAATCTTCCCTGGTATTGATGTCAGACTGACTGGGCGGTAATTATTTGGGTCCTCTCTTTTCCCCTTTTTGAAAATAGAGACAACATTTGCCCTCCTCCAGTCTACTGGGACTTCGCCTGTTCTCCAGGAATTCTCAAAGATGACTGCCAGTGGTTCTGAGATCACATCTGCCAGTTCTTTTAATACATGTCTGACTCTTTGTGACCAGAGCATGCCAGGCACTCCTGTCTTCCACTGCCTCCCGCAGTGTGGTCAAACTCATGCTGGTAGCTTTGAGAACACTGTCCCACCATCTCGTCCTCTGCCGTCCCCTTCTCCTTGTGCCCTCCATCTTCCCCAACATCAGGGTCTTTTCCAGGGAGTCTTCTCTTCTCATGAGGTGGCCAAAGTCTTGGAGCCTCAGCTTCAGGATCTGTCCTTCCAGGGAGCACTCAGGGCTGATTTCCTTCAGAATGGAGAGGTTTGATCTTCTTGTAGTCCATGGGACTCTCAAGAGTCTCCTCCAGCACCAGAATTCAAAAGCATCCATTCTTCGGCAATCAGCCTTTTTTATGGTCCAGCTCTCACTTCCATACATCACTACTGGGAAAACCAGAGCTTTAGGAGCACCTAGCTAGGGAGCACCTAGCTACTTTAAATGAATTCAAATCTCCAGGGCCTGATAAACTGCACCCAAGGGTACCAAAGGAACTTGCAGGTGTTATCTCGGAGCCTCTGTCTATAATCTCTGAGAATTATTGGCGAACAGGTGAGGTCCCTGAAGACTGGAGGTGGGCAACAGTTGTCCCCATCTTCAAAGGGGGGCGGAGAGGACTCAGGTTAAAAAAAATACTAAAGGAGAGTCCACCACTTTCCGAGGGAGTTTGTTCCACTGTCATGCCATGTAGAGATATTTAAAAAAGGTAAAGGTAAAGGACCCCTGGACAGTTAAGTTCAGTCAAGGCCACTATGAGGTTGCGGCGCTCATCTCGCTTTTCAGGCCGAGGGAGCCAGCGTTTGTCCACAGACAGCTTTCTGGGTTATTTGGCCAGCAGGACTAAACCGCTTCTGGCACAATGGGACACCGTGACGGAAACCAGAGTGCATGGAAACGCAGTTTACCTTCCCACCGGAGAGGTATCTATTTATCTTCTTGCACTGGCATGCTTTCGAACTGCTAGGTTGGCAGGAGCTGGGAGCTCACCCTGTCGCAGGGATTCAAACCGCCGACCTTCCGATTGGCAAGCCCAAGAGGCTGAGTGGTTTAGACCAAAGCGCCACTCATGTCCCCTGGTAGACATATAAATGACCGTCTCTGAGGATGTGCAGAGTTTAGTCCCAATGTATCTGAGAGGAGGATGGAGAATGGCTAGGAGGTGGAATTTCCAAGCAAGGCTGAGTCCACACTAATGCCTCTCACTTGGAAACTGAGGGATTATTTGGGGGGGTGTCCCTCTGCCGGCAAGCCCCCAAAGCTTGCCATTCCTCCTCCTCCAGTTTCTTGCCCTTCTCTGCTTTGTCATACTAGGTGTGGAAAAGCAGCAGCAAAAGTACAGGAAGGGCAGCCAGAACAGCATCTGAATGCTAATGGAGTCTCTCTCCCCCTTGCCCCCCCCAGCTGCAGGGGAAAGAGGAAGAAGATGGCAGGCTGAAGAGGGGAGGAGGAAGGTGGTGACACCCCCCCCAGCTTGGTGCTCCGGAAGCCAGACAACCCCTTCCAGGAATCTCGAGCAAGTACATTTTGCAAAGTCATTCTAGCTCCACGTTTGCATTTTGGGTGGCAGGTTTTGAAATGTGTGGCATTGGTAAGGTTTACTTGAGAGCAGGTTTCTTCAATAACCCCAGGTTGGGGGGGGCGGGTTGCTTGGGAAATGAGACCAAAGGGTCATTTCCTTATCCTCTCTCTTTGTTTCAATATAGTCATACCTCGGGTTGAATATGCTTCATGTTGAGCACATTTGAGTTGTGCTCCGCGGCAACCAGGAAGTAACGGAGCGCATTACTTCTGGGTTTCGCCGCTCGCGCATGCGCAGAGGCTCAAAATGATGTCCCATGCATGCGCAGAAGCGACGAAAAGCGACACGCGCATGGGCAGATGTGCCGTCTCTAGTTACGTTTGCTTCTGGATTCAAATGGGGCTCCAGAACGGATCCCGTTCGTATCCAGAGGTACCACTGTGTATATATATATACAGTGGTACCTTGGGTTACATACGCTTCAGGTTACATACGCTTCAGGTTACAGACTCCGCTAACCCAGAAATAGTACCTCAGGTTAAGAACTTTGCTTCAGGATGAGAACAGAAATCGTGTTCCGGTGGCGCGGCGGCAGCAGGAGGCCCCATTAGCTAAAGTGATGCTTCAACTTAAGAACAGCTTCAGGTTAAGAACGGACCTCCGGAACGAATTAAGTTCTTAACCTGAGGTACCACTGTGTGTGTATATGGGGTTACAGCTCCCTGGTTTCCATTACTGTTGTTGTTAAGGTCTTCACCGCCAGCTGTGGCCGAATGGCCCTTTCCCAGTGATAACTTGCAATCAGATTCTCCTATGACATTGACTGGGTTGTACATTGCATTGCTTTTATCCGAGGGCCGTCGTTTTGGGTGTTCCAAGTATAAATATAAATTTTAATTCCATTCTTCAGGCACTGCAAAAGCCGAAACGATATGGATTTCATTTGTATTCCTGTGTGCATCGACTTCTAAGCAGTTTGATGGAGATGGTGGTATTATTGACGCATTTTTGGCCGCTGACGAAGACTTATATGAGTTAAAATGCATTTGGGTTTTCAATATTCTTCTTCATATAACATATTATATGGGTATGCCGCTTCACTGAATTTCTTCACTTTTCATTGTTAATTTGTGGGCCATCCCTAGGCATTTCTTATACATTTTATTCATTCCTATTAAATGTGATTCTGTGACTTGTAGTTGTTCTCTTAACTTCTGGGTTTGTTGTATTTTCAAGGCCAAGGCCACTATTGTTGTTGTTGGTGTTGTTTAGTCGTTTAGTTGTGTCTGACTCTTCATGACCCCCTGGACCAGAGCACGCCAGGCCCTCCTGTCTTCCACTGCCTCCAGCAGTTTGGTCAAACTCATGTTTGTAGCTTCGAGAACACTGTCCCACCATCTCATCCTCTGTCGTCCCCTTCTCCTTGTGCCCTCCATCTTTCCCAACATCAGGGTCTTTTCCAGGGAGTCTTCTCTTCTCATGAGGTGGCCAAAGTACTGGAGCCTCAGCTTCAGGATCTGTCCTTCCAGTGAGCACTCAGGGCTGATTTCCCTAAGAATGGAGAGGTTTGATCTTCTTGCAGTCCATGGGACTCTCAAGAGTCTTCTCCAACACCATAATTCAAAAGCATCAATTCTTCGGCGATCAGCCTTCTTTATGGTCCAGCTCTCACTTCCATACATCACTACTGGGGAAACCATGGCTTTAACTATATGGACCTTTGTTGGCAAGGTGACGTCTCTACTTCTCAAGATGCTGTCTAGGCCTGTCATTGCCCTTCTCCCAAGAAGCAGGCGTCTTTTAATTTCGTGGCTGCTGTCACCATCTGCAGTGATCATGGAGCCCAAGAAAGTAAAATCTCTCACTGCCTCCATTTCTTCAAGGTCACTATTACTGAATTTGTTTGACTGCATTTGCACCCCACCTTTTTCTTGAAGGAGCTCAAGGTGGTTTTGTGGTTCTACCCACTCCTCCATTTAATCTGCGCAACAATCCTGGGAGGTAGGTTAGGCTGGGAGGCAGCGACTGGCACCCAAGGCCACCACCAGTGAGCTTCATGGCAGAGTGAGGATTCGAACCATGGTCCCCCAGATGATAGTCTGACACTCTAACCATTACACCACTGCTGCCTGCATAAGCTTGACAGAATAGAAAAGTTTCCAGCAGGCATTTAAATGTTGACGCAGAAGGAGCCTGTGGAATCTCTATTGGCAGAGAGTTCCACAGGACTAGGCTGATGATACTAAATACATGGTCTCTTCTTGTTGTCGAACAAGCCTCACCAACAACACTCCTGCAGGTGATCTCAGTGATCAAGTGGGGATATAAGGGCTCAGGTGGTCCATTAGTTGGATCCTTGAACAAAACAAGAACGTCACAACTTAGGGTAGTGCTTGATTTACGTATAAGCTAAGCAAACTATAGCTTAGCGCCCCACTCTCTTGCCCCCCCCAAAAAAAATTTAAAGGAAAAAATACCTGGATGTACACTTCTAAAATATAAGATAAAAAACCAATAAAATAAAACCTACATACAGCAACAGTGTCTTGTGTTGTGTAGGCTCCTAGGATGTAAGTCATGGGCCCCACCTGCTCGCCTGCTCCCTAAAATATCCCTGCTTTGCTCCTTTCTATATATAGGGTGCCTACATTCTGCATGGACTGGTTGCAACATGTGCAAATGGCTTGAGATACCTATGAGGTCCATAAATGACCATATAGCATATATTCAACACAAAAAACAGCGACCATTTGTTGTTGACAAAGGACAGCTGGACATATAAAGGGCCCCATTACCTTCAGGAGCTGAGGGCCTTATCAAACCAAAATCCGGCCCTGGGTTAGGGCAATGCTTATTGAGCATTCATCCTGATTTGCTGGCAGGGATGTTAGATGGCATTGGCTATTTATTTATCACTCATTCTGATTCCTTTGTGGGGAGGTCAGACTACAAAGTGTCCAGCAATTGTTACCCCACTTTTACATATTACTACTACCTAGAACATACCGGTAACTGTCTTCTAGTTTGACACTTCTCCAAATTTTGCAATAGATGTTTAGAAATGCATAGACTGAGAAGGAGGAACAGAAATATCCACCCAATGAATCTTTGTATTTTAATATTCTGCTGGAAGCTGCCCAGAGTGGCTGGGGAAACCCAGCCAGATGGGCAGAGTATAAATAAATAAATAAATAAATAAATAAATAAATAAATAATTATTATTATTATTATTATTACAACTGCTCCCTAAGGTCACCCCAGTGAGCTTCATGGCTGAGTGAGGGGATTTGAACCCTAGTCTCTGCCAGGTGCTAGACCGACACTCTAACCACTACACCACACTGCCTCTCTCTAGCCACTTCACAAGCTCGGGGTTTGATGCATCTCCTCCCCCAAATAAAAACCCAGGACTGCTGCAAGTAAAGACTTAGGTGCAGACCAGACAGCTGCTAAAGTTGTAAGTCCTCACTGCTTCCTTTCCTTATTAAAATACCGAAGCGATAAAACAATGAGATTGAGAATAAAATAGAGCACATTTGAAAACATGCGAAACAGTCACATGCTCTTGCAGCTGATAGCTTTGCCAAAGCTGATGGCAGTTGTAGTCTAAGAAAGCACTGCTGGTGGGGAACATCTGTAGGGCACCCGGTTGCCCAAGGGTGCCCCATGAAGTGCGAAAGAAACTTTATGGATCCTAGTGGGGCATACCTGAAGCGAAAAGAATTAATCTAGAGACAGGAAGGTCCTATCACGGCTAAAAGGTATTATTTGGAGGCTGCTGGCTGTGAAGGGAGGCAGCTCTGAGTTAGCTGCCTGACACAGATTTTGCATCTGGCCTCAATTCCAGCCTCCCTGGGTCAGCCTGAGGCCCTCCCTAGAGCATCGCCGCTTCTGGCTTTGCTACGAAGCCGCCAGAGAAGATCTGCTTTGCTTAAAAATAAATAAATGCAGATTAGTCCCTCATAAGGCACTGGCAAAAATTGCTCTTAGACGTACGTTAACTGTTTAAGTGAAGTACAGCATACTCAGGTTGAGAGCAGCAGTGGGAAAACTCTGTGGTTTGAGTAACTGTGCCTTATTTCTTAGAAGTAGCAGGGAGAAAACCCTCCACAGCCCTGCTCAGAATCACCTTGGTGTTTGTGAGTTTTTCACAATGTCCAAGTCTTCTCCCGGCCTGTGCTGTTGGCACACCCATGCTGATGGTGCCACACTCAGGCTTGGTGCCACTCTGGAGTCTGCTTTGGTGCCAGATGGGCACCAACGGGCAAATGGTGCAGTACTCAAGACACCCTGACCTCCCACTTCCCCGTTCATCCCAGGCTCAGGATAGTTTTGTAAGCCCCATGTCCATTTAAAAAGCTCACTCAGTTTCAGAGCAATCAACGGGCCTTTCATCAGCAGGAGGAAAAGGTTTGGCACAGAAGCTCACAATTTGGCTGGCTCATTTGCCCAGCTTGTCATGTTCAGCTGTGCTGCCTATTGACCAAAGAGAGCCACAGATCCCAGAATCTTTTCTCTGGCTTGGAACGTTAAATGGGGCTCTGTGCAGGTGCGTTCAGCATGTTATAATCTCACGGGCATGAGTTTGCTTTCACAAGTACCAAGACGTTCAGTGTCTGCCCCTTCCAAGCAGTTGGCTTTGGGCACCTGGCCCACAAAGGCTGAAGGCACATAGAATCACAGAATTGCAGAGTTGGAAGGGACCCCGAGGGTCATC
The DNA here is from genome assembly GCA_034642415.1 of Podarcis siculus. Taxonomy (NCBI): domain Eukaryota; kingdom Metazoa; phylum Chordata; class Lepidosauria; order Squamata; family Lacertidae; genus Podarcis; species Podarcis siculus. Next base: position 703,263 of record JAXCMG010000082.1, read on the forward strand.
TAGTCCAACCCCCTGAAACACATCATTCAATGTTTAATATTAAGAGCTAGAGAAGAAATTCTGGGGGCAGAGAGCCCTCATCAGAACACCTGAGCCTTCAGGTCATGGGCCCATCCAGTCCAGCATCCCATTCATACAGTGGCAGACTAGATGCCTGTTGAGTCAATACACAATTTAGCCGAGTGTTATAGGCTGGACACATGTGCCCGCCAGATCAGGAAACAATGAGCTCACGTGCCAACTTTTGCCAGCCCAGTGACCTCCAGATGTTGGTGGACCATGGCTCACATCCTTCTTGGCTGGGACAGAAGTCTAGCAACATCTGGAGGGCTCCAGGTTGGGGAAGACCAGGCATAGACAAACTCCAGCCCTCCAGATTATTTATTTATTTATTTATTTATTTATTTATTTATTTATTTATACCCTGCCCATCTGGCTGGGCTTCCTCAGCCACTCTGGGCGGCTTCCAACAAAATATTAAAATACCGTAATGCATCAAACATTAAAAGCTTCCCTAAACAGGGCTGCCTTCAGATGTCTTCTAAAAGTCTGGTAGTTGTTCTTCTCTTTGACATCTGGTGGGAGGGCGTTCCACAGGGCGGGTGCCACTACCGAGAAGGCCCTCTGCCTGGCTCCCTGCAACTTGACTTCTCGCAGTGAGGGAACCGCCAGAAGGCCCTTGGTACTGGACCTCAGTGTCCGGGTAGAACAATGTCATCCCTAGCTAACAGGACCAGTGGTCATCCCTAGCTAACAGGACCAGTGGTCATCCCTAGCTAACAGGACCAGTGGTCATCTGGAGGGCCGGAGTTTGCCTGTGCCTGGGGAAGACAGTTCTAGTCCATCCTTAGCAAGAATGTGATGCTTCCTTACGTGTTGGCCGATGGCACAAGGGACAGAGAGCAGGCAAACCCTCTGGAGAAAGGAAAAATGGGATGAGGGAGGGGAACCCATCCAGACAGGCTGGTCTCAGTGGCCAAATAAGGTCTGTCTAGTCACCACTGAATCTTCTGAGGCAAAAGGTTTTAGAGAGCAGCAGAGTTTAGGGAAGATGTGATTCTTTAGCTGCGATTCCTGCCTTGGACCAGATGGGCCCTTGGAGGAGTCCTTCCAACTCCACAATTCTATGATCCCATGTAATTTCTCCAGCTTCAAATTTGGGGAAGACGAAGGGGAAGACAAAAGGGATTTTTTTTTCAGGGGTGAAAGGGAGTTGCCGTCGCAACAAGGGAAAGAGAAGCACTCCCACCTGCAAGGGGAGAGCAGGTGATGGTGATGCTGGAGGGTTGCAAGGATGCTGGAGACCAAGGCGGAGATGGTTGCTGGAGGCAACGTGGGTTGTTAAGGAAGAGGCTTCAGCTCAAGGTCTCCCTGGTAACATTTGGCAGGAACAGAGAGAGCAACTGCTCACTAGATCTAAAGGGGTTAGGAGGAGATGCAAGCAAGGAAGGAAGGCTGAGGGGAATCTTCCAAAGGCCATTCGGCAAAGGATAAAGGCACACAGGGATGGGCAGAAATCTCATGCCATAGAGATTTTTTTTAAAAAGAAGAAGCTCAGATATTATACTTTAGGGACAGAAGTTCCCGTCTCCAGACTGAGCACAAAAGTGTGCTGCCTCTCCTCCAGGTCAGCGATTCTCATCCACACTTTTGCTTGACCCATATTCTGACAAGACAGAAGTACTGTTTTGGGGGGACAGGGTGTGGGCAGGTGTGGAGGACTCCCTGGTCCTGAATGGGGTACCTCTGTCCCTGAAGGACCAGGTGTGAGGCCTGGGAGTCATTTTGGACTCACAGCTGTCCATGGAGGTCAGGTTAATAATGTTATCTCCCACTTGGACTACTGCAATGCTCTCTATGTAGGGCTACCTTTGAAGGTGACCTGGAAACTACAACTAATCTAGAATGCGGCAGCAAGACTGGTGACTGGGAGCGGCCACCAAGACCATATAACACTGGTCTTGAAAGACCTTCATTGGCTCCCAGTATGTTTCCGAGCACAATTCAAAGTGTTGGTGTTGACCTTTAAAGCCCTAAATGGACTTGGCCCAGTATACCTGAAGGAGTTTCTCCACCCCCATCATTCTGCCCAGATGCTGAGGTCCAGCACTGAGGGTCTTCTGGCGGTTCCCTCATTGTGAGAAGCAAAGCTACAGGGAACCAGGCAGAGAGCCTTCTCGGTGGTGGCTCCCTCCCTATGGACCGCTACCTGACATTTGGAAGACATTTGAAGGCAGCCCAGGGAAGTTTTTAATTTGTGACATTTGTGACATTTTTAACCTTTGTTGGAAGCCGCCCAGAGTGGCTGGAGAAATCCAGCCAGATGGGTGGGGTACAAATAATAAATTATTATTATATTATTCTGACCATATACTTGTTGAACTGAAGCTTCATTACGTAAAATCCCTCTGTGGATCTTCCGTGTGGCTGAGGGTCAGATAGGGTTTCCAATAAGGCACAGCCAGAGAACGGTCTCGAACACAAGGGAACTAACCAGTACACAATGCAAACAAAATACAGTGGTACTTCGGGTTAAGTACTTAATTCGTTCTGGAGGTCTGTTCTTAACCTGAAACTGTTCTTAACCTGAAGTACCACTTTAGCTAATGGGGCCACCTGCTGCCGTCGCGCTGCTGTAGCATGATTTTTGTTCTCATCTTGAAGCAAAGTTCTTAACCTGAGGTACTATTTCTGGGTTAGCGGAGTCTGTAACCTGAAGTGTATGTAACCCGAGGTACCACTGTATGGGTCAGGCAAAAGTGGACTGTGGCTTTCCAAATGCTGGGGGGCGGGGCGGGGAAAGCAGATGCCAGGAGAACAGGCCCTCCCAATGGAGTTGTGTCACTCTGCACCAAAGAATCCTGGGAACTGTAGTTTGTCAAGGGCGATTGCAGCTGTGCATGCTAAACTACGCAGGTGGCGCTGTGGGTTAAACCACAGAGCCTAGGACTTGCCGATCAGAAGGTCGGCAGTTCGAATCCCCGCGACGGGGTGAGCTCCCATTGCTCGGTCCCTGCTCCTGCCAACCTAGCAGTTCCAAAGCACGTCAAAGTGCAAGTAGATAAATAGGTACTGCTCTGGCGGGAAGGTAAACGGCGTTTCCGTGCGCTGCTCTGGTTCACCAGAAGCGGCTTAGTCATGCTGGCCACATGACCTGGAAGCTGTACGCTGGCTCCCTCGGCCAAAAAAACAAGATGAGCACCGCAACCCCAGAGTCGTCTGGAACTGGACCTAATGGTCAGGGATCCCTTTACCTTTTTAAGGAGTCTCAAAGCGGCCAACAATCTCCTTTCCCTTCCTCGCCCACAACAAACACTCTGTGAGGTGAGTGGGGCTGAGAGACTTCACAGAAATGTGACTGGCCCAAGGCCACCCAGCAGCTGCATGTGGAGGAGCGGGGAAGCGAACCCGGTTCACCAGATTACGAGTCCACCGCTCTTAACCACTACAGCACTGCTTGGCTTAACCACTACAGCACAGGGGTCCCTTTACCTTTATGCTAAACTAGAGTTCCCAGGATTCTTTGGGGAAAGCCATGTGGTCTAAATGCATGGATCTGTCCCTAATGTCATGGAGAATGACAGGCAGGCAGTCCTGCCCACCAGCTAAAGTTGCTTGTGGTGTGTTTTTTGGGGGGGCATTGGGGAGGGAGAGCTCAGTTTCTGGCCTGCTGTTCCCCATCTCCTCATCTGAGATGCAAAGGGCTTGTTTTCACTCACCTGTTTTTTACATTATTTTCCCCAAGAGCTTCAACTGTTAATTACACGGTTTGTGCCCGCCTCCGCTGGGCTGGAGTTGCCTCTTATCGCTCGCCCCCTCCCGCTCCATGCTGAGAAATCTGTGCCCACCCCAATGCACATTGAGCAGTAACTAAAGCTAACTTTAATAACCAAAGAAAGCAATTCGTAGGGGAGCAATTTTAATATAAAAACAAGGGTGCTTTTCGCCGGCGATCTAACACTGTAATTGGTGGTATGTCCTGCAGAAAAGCACAAAGACATGTCTGAGGCACCCACCCACTTGTAAGTAGAAGCTAAATCTCTGAAGGTGCCCGGTGATCATAGGGGCATTCCTGATCTGAGAAGAGGCAGCCCAGGCACTTGGTGGAATGAAGCTAAATTAGTGAGGCTCCAACAACCGTAGGCAGCAGTGGCCAAGCTGGCCGGCTGCCTGTACTGGCTGGTAGGGCAACAGTTCTGTTTGTGAGAGGAAGCAGATGGTGACACAAGGCAAAAAAAAAGGGGGGGAGCTTTGAATGGAGTAAACAAGGCCAAATCCCAAGGGCCAGCCCCCCTTCTTCTGTTCCTGACCACCTGTCCAGGAGTGACAGCCTCTGCAAGGAGCGAAGGGGGATGAGGAAGGCCAGCAAAATTAGCCAGGAGAAGAGCAATGGGGAAACTGAAGCTAAGCCACACAAGGGCAATGTTATGTTCCAAGAAGGGGAAGAAGAACCAAGCAGGCAGTAAAGGTAAAGATAGAAGTTTGTAAAATTATGCAAGGCATCGAGAAAGTGGAGAGTGAACATGTTTTCTCCCTCTTGATAATAGAAAATAAATAAATAGGGGTGCTTGGCTTTTGTTGCTGTGATAGGAATTTTGAGGTCTTAGATATATGATAATATTCTTAAAAAGCAGATACATCACCTTGCCAACAAAGGTCCATATAGTTAAAGCTATGGTTTCCCCAGTAGTGATGTATGGAAGTGAGAGCTGGACCATAAAGAAGGCTGATCGCCAAAGAATTGATGCTTTTGAATTATGGTTCTGGAGGAGAGAGTCCCATGGACTGCAAGAAGACCAAACCTATCCATTCTGAAGGAAATCAGCCCTGAGTGCCCACTGGAAGGACAGATCCTGAAGCTGAGGCTCCAAGACTTTGGCCACCTCAGGAGAAGAGAAGAGAAGACTCCCTGGAAAAGACCCTGATGTTGGGAAAGATGGAGGGCACAAGGAGAAGGGGACGACAGAGGACGAGATGGCTGGACAGTGTTCTCGAAGCTACCAGCCTGAGTTTGACCAAACTGCGGGAGGCAGTGGGAGACAGGAGTGCCTGGCGTACTCTGGTCCAGGGGGTCACGAAGAGGCGGACACGACTAAACGACTAAGCAACAACAACAATGTTCATAAGTGTACCAACCAAGCATGTACATAGATCAGCACAGGAAGACCGACCTGAAGCCATTTTTGATTCTCAAACTGACCAACTCTGCAAGGAGAGAGAGCCTTCAGGGAGCCTTCCCATTGTCTCAGGAGTTGACTAATCAGCATTTTAATGGGTGACAGAATATCAGGAAAGTCTATTAGGAAAGGCAATCAGATAAGCTGGCAGATAGGAAAAGCAACAACACCTCTTCTGTGATGTACAGTATGTATGATGTAGGGAGGGATGGTCTTGAGCTCCAGGGCAGGGAATTTAAAATGTCTATATGAGGCCTTGCGTATCATTATTCTGGGTTCCTCCTCCCTCCCTGCATGTGGTGAGTGAGGACCCTGTTGCAACAGATCAATGAAGATCAGGCTTACTAGCTGCTTTGCTTCTCAATATTCTCTGGTTGGCCTCTTATTATTTTCTCCTACCAATAGGGAACCTACGTAAGGACTCTATATGGGCTCTTGGATACCCCATAAGGGGGAAAAGGGCAGATTTTGTTTACAACACTGCCCAACGCCCAACACCAGAACTTGTGAACCTCCAATGAAGCTGAATGTTGGAAGATTCCAAACTCATAAAAGGAAGTCCTTCTTCACCCAGAGCATGGTAAAACTGTGGAACTCCCTGCCACAGGAGGCAGTGATGGCCACCAACATAGATAAAATAATAATAAAATAATAATAATAATAATAATAATAATAATAATAATAATAATAATAATAATTTTTATTTATACCCTGCCCTCCCCGGCCAGAGCCAGGCTCAGGGCGGCTAACACCAGTAAAGTACAATAAAAAATAAGGGGGGTGGACGACCAATTTAAAATACAGGTTAAAATGCAATTTAAAATGCAGTCTCATTTTAAAAGTGGCCCATAAATCAAGACCATAAGGGGAGGGCAACATAAGGGTCAGACTGAGTCCAAACCAAAGGCCAGGTGGAACAGCTCTGTCTTGCAGGCTCTGCGGAAAGATGTCAAGTCCCACAGGGCCCTAGTCTCTTGTGACAGAGCATTCCACCACGTCGGGGCCAGTACTGAAAAGGCCCTGGCCCTAGTTGAGACCAATCTAACCACCTTGCGACCTGGGACCTCCAAAATGTTGTCATTTGGGGACCTTAAGGTCTTCCGCAGGGCATACCAGGAGAGGCGGTCCCGTAGGTACGTGGGTCCTAGGCAGCACAATGGCTTTAAAAGGGGGATTGGACAAACTCACGGGGAAGGAAAGGGCTATTGGTGGCTACCAGCCAGGAGGGCTCCAACGGTTGGAGGCAGAGATGCTTCTGAATCTTGGTTGCTAGAAGTAACAAGAGGGGAGAGAGGGCTCTTGTTCTCAGGCCCTGCTTGAAGGTTTCCCATTAGGGCCCCTGGTTGGCCCCTGTAAAAACAGGATGCTGGACTAGATGGGCCGCTGGCTTGATCAAGAAGGATTTTGTATGCTCTTGCCAGGAATAATAATAATAATAATAATAATAATAATAATAATAATAATAATAAT
>JAXCMG010000082.1:709919-762702 GCA_034642415.1 Podarcis siculus
ATAATAATAATAATAATAATAATAATAATAATAATAATAATAATAATTTATTTACACCCTGCCCATCTGGCTGGGTTTCCCCAGCCACTCTGGGAGGCTTCCAACAGAACACTAAAATACAATAACCTATTAAACATTAAAAGCTTCCCTAAACAGGGCTGCCTTCAGATGTCTTCTAAAAGTTTGGTAGTTATTCTTCTCTTTGACATCTGGTGGGTGGGCGTTCCACAGGGCGGGTGCCACCACCGAGAAGGCCCTCTGCCTGGTCCCTGTAACTTGGCTTCTCGCAGCGAGGGAACTGCCAGAAGGCCCTCGGAGCTGGACCTCAGTGTCTGGGCTGAACGATGAGGATGGAGACTCTCCTTCAGGTCTACTGGACCGAGGCCAATTAGGGCTTTAAAGGTCAGCACCAACCCTTTCAATTGTGCTCGGAAACATACTGTGAGCCAGCGTAGATCTTTCAAGACCAGTGTTATGTGGTCTCGGCGGTCACTCCCAGTCACCAGTCTAGCTGCCGCATTCTGGATTAGTTGTAGTTTCTGGGTCACCTTCAAAGGTAGCCCCACGTAGAGCGCATTGCAGTAATCCAAGCGAGAGATAACCAGAGCATGCACCACTCTGGCGAGACAGTCCGCGGGCAGGGAGGGTCTCAGCCTGTGTACCAGATGGAGCTGGCAGACAGCTGCCCTGGACACAGAATTGACCTGCACCTCCATGGACAGCTGTGAGTCCAAAATGACTCCCAGGCTGCGCACCTGGTCCTTCAGGGGCACAGTTACCCCATTCACGACCAGGGAATCCCCCACACCTGCCCGCCTCCTGTTTCCCAAAAACAGTACTTCTGTCTTGTCAGGATTCAAGCTCAATCTGTTAGCCACCATCCATCCTCCAACCGCCTCCAGACACTCACACAGGACCTTCACTGCCTTCACTGGTTCTGATTTGAAAGAGAGGTAGAGGTGGGTATCATCCGCATATTGATGGACACCCAGCCCAAACCCCCTGATGATCTCTCCCAGAGGCTGCATGTAGATGTTGAAAAGCATCTCACATTGCCTCACATTGCCTGTCTTGGATGGGTCTGCTCCAAGGCCCCTCCTGCTTGGGATACCTGGACTTGGCTAAGTATGTCAACTCCACAGGAACGGAGGCGGCTTCCTTGTTACGCCAGGCCAAGCTCCTTGACCATCCAGCCTAGTGCTGCTAACTCTACCTGGCAGCTGCTCTCTAGGGTTTCAGCTGGAGAAAAGCCTTTGCCTTTCCCCTCACCTGTCTTTACCGGAGACTCGGGGGTTAAAATACAGACACCCACCCCCTGCAGAGAGCTGCTCCCTCTCCATTAACCCACAGCACCTCCTCCCCACAGGGGGCACCTGGCCACATTAGGGATCAACAGGGGGAGCTTTGAAATCAACTGAAGGATAGACAAACAGGGAGCCATCCCTGAGCTGATCAAAGTCATCTTTTGCCTCCAGGAAAGGATCCTTCGAGTGATAACAAGGCTCCTCTAGCTCAAAGGCCTTTGAAGTCAGAGTGATGATGACTGTTCAAAAGCGGGGAAGGTACACAGAGCCATTTCGCCCAGGACCCCACTGTGGTTAATCAGTAAGTTCTCCAGGCTTTTCATCCAGGGCTAAGACACGGGTCTGTGTCTCTGTTGTGAGGACAGGAATAATATGTGAGAAAGCCCTGTGTTGTTGTGTTGTGTTGTGTTGTGTTAATGAAGGAATCCGCATGCAATACAACAGCATCAACTAACATGATGAAGTTGGGCGCACTAATTCCAATGCATCTATTCTGAGTAAAATTTAGCCATACCGCTTTAAGTGAATACTGTTATGATATCAACTAGCATTTAAGAAGGGACGTGGGTGGCGCTGTGGGTTAAACCACAGAGCCTAGGACTTGCCAATCAGAAGGTCGGCGGTTCGAATCCCCGCGACGGGGTGAGCTCCCGTTGCTCGGTCCCTGCTCCTGCCAACCTAGCAGTTCGAAAGCACGTCAGAGTGCAAGTAGATAAATAGGTACCGCTCCGGCGGGAAGGTAAACGGCGTTTCCGTGCGCTGCTCTGGTTCACCAGAAGTGGCTTAGTCCTGCTGGCCACATGACCCGGAAGCTGTATGCTGGCTCCCTCGACCAGTAAAGCGAGATGAGCGCCACAACCCCAGATTTGGCCATGACTGGACCTAATGGTCAGGGGTCCCTTTACCTACTAGCATTTAAGAACCTATGAAGACCCTGATATCATCTTCTGAGGCCCTTCTTCCTGTGCCTCCTCCCCGAGAGGTCCGGAGGGTGGCAACATGAGAACAGGGTTCAAATCCCCACTCAGCCCTGAAGCTCACGGGGGAACTTGGGGGTCAGCCACAGTCTCTCATTCTAACCTACCTCACAGCATAAAATGGGGAGGAGAAGACCTATGCCACCTTGAGTTCCATGGAGGAATGGTGGGATATGAATGCAATCAATCAATCAATCAATCAATCATCAATCGTATTGTAAAAGCATTTGCACACTGAGCCTGGTGCTCCTGAGCATACTTTGTTTGGGATCAAACTCAGTGGAGGCGACTCCTGAGTAAACGTGCACAGGATCCGGCTGCAGAAATGCCACAATCCCAATGATTCTATGGTCATGAGTGGGGGAAGGAAGGCAGCTCCAGAGCGGCTGAAGCCATTTCAGGAAAAATGCAGACTCATTCGAGGGAGGGGGGGTGCACTCCGTATATTCTCTGCCTTGCTCTTCCTCCCAGTCAAAACCGCCCCCCCCCCACTTTCTGCAGGTGATAAATCTGAGCCATTTCCACACATCCATGCATCCGCGCGTGAGGTCTTAAAGCAACCAGACAAACTGAACAGGGCCAGGTGGCATTCGGGCTCCCAAGAGACTCGTTTGCTGCTGAGCCCGGCTGGTACCACCTGGGGGGAGCCGGATCTGTACCTCTCCCTGGCACTGATCTCGGATGCTTACCAAGGAGGGTGGCAGCTCCTGAAAGAGGCTGCTCAGGAATGGTTTGGGAAATGGTCACTAATGGCTCACCCTCTCTTCCATTTAGTCCATGACTTCTAGTCCAAGAGGTTTTTATACTGTCCCCAGGAAAACGCTCTGTTTCCCACTGAATTGGAACAAACGTCAACCAGGTTTTCTGAAGATGTTTGTTTGTTCCAATTTAGCAGTTGAGACCTCATTCACACAGACTTTTGTGCTACATCTCTAAGCACAGTTGCCTTTGCCACTGGGTACCAATGCTAGAGGAGACTCTTGAGAGTCCCATGGACTGCAAGAAGATCAAATCTCTCAATTCCTAAGGAAATTAGCCCTGAGTGCTCACTGGAAGGACAGATCCTGAAGCTGAGGCTCCAAGACTTTGGCCACCTCATGAGAAGAGAAGACTCCCTGGAAGAGACCCTGATATTGGGAAAGATGGAGGGCACAAGGAGAAGGGGACGACAGAGGACGAGATGGTGGGACAGTGTTCTCGAAGAGACCAGCATGAGTTTGACCAAACTGCGGGAGGCAGTGGAAGACAGGACTGCCTGGTGTGCTCTGGTCCAGGGGGTCACCAAGAGTCGGACACGACTAAATGACTAAACAACAACAACACCAATGCTAGCTGTGCTAAACTATGAGGAATACAGATAGCCTTCTGCCTGCCCTCCCGGCCCCTCCCGCAATTCTTGCTATTTCTAAATCCGTTTTTCAGTGTGCGTTTTTTAAGACCAGGCCCTCTCCCTTCCACCGGCACACAAGGGAAGAACGGCGGTTTCAAAAACAGGGACATGAGAAACTATCAAGGGCAGTTTTGTCATTTGCCGGGTCCGTGAGATTGATTTGCAAAGGATGTTGGCTGCATGCAGCAGAATAGCCAATTAGCTGCCGGCCTCTCTGGCTCACGGCGACGCATTTCCGATACGGCCTTCGCCCGCAGAATGGGTTTGACACCATGGCTCACGAGCAAAACCTGCCTGCAGAGATCACAGGCAAGGAGGTAAATAAATAAACCAACCCCAACCCCCACTTCCACAACAACCGATTCTGAGAGAAGCAACAGGATTATCACCACATGCGATGGACCTTGCGCAATGGCCCATCGGTAGCTACGTGGGCAAGTCTGAGCATCGCGGTTCTCAACCTGTGGGTCCCCAGATGTTGTTGGACCACAACTCCCATCATCCCTGAGCTCTGGCCTTGCTAGCTAGGGGTGATGGGAGTTGTAGTTCAACAACATCTGGGGACCCACAGGTTGAGAAAGGGTGATCTATAAGATGCAGAAGAAACTTAGAAAGAGAGAGAAAAGGGACATGGAGAAGAACAGCTTGTCACTCAGGGGCAGAGAGCATTTCTCCAAAACAACAACAACAATAACCAGCAACTCTGCCTGGCTTCTCAACCTGCTTTCACAAGAGACATTTATACCCTGAAAAAAAATGTCCATGTGCTCCTAAACAACAATGTCACACCAATGCAAACTCAGAAGCATGCTCAAAGATTTAAATGTGCCTGCTCTGGAGAAAGACTGTGGTCATAAAGTCATTGGGGTCATAGGGATGCGGGTGGTGCTGTGGTCTAAACCATGGAGCCTCTTGGGCTCAGGGTGAGCTCCTGTTGCTTGGTCCCAGCTCCTGCCAACCTAGCACTTCGAAAGCACGCGAGTGAAAGTAGATCACTAGGTACCGCTGCGGTGGGAAGGTAAACAGCATTTCTGTGCACTCTGGTTTTCATCACAGTGTTCCATTGCTCCAGAAGCAGCTTAGTCATGCTGGCCACATGGCCTGGAAAGCTGTCTGTGGACAAATGCCAGCTCCCTCGGCCTGAAAGCGAGATGAGCACCGCAACCTCATAGTCGCCTTTGACTGGACTTAACCGTCCAGGGGTCCTTTACCTTTACCCTTACCATAAAGCCATAGAATTGTTGAGTTGGGAGGCATCTCAATGGTCATCTAGCCTAACCCCTTGCAAAGCAGGAATCTTGCCCCAAGTCTTCCCTGGGTGGCCTCGAAACACCAACTATCTGGTTAACAACTAGATGCACTGACCCATTGCCCCACCTGGAGAGTCCACCCTCTGAAAGCAACTCTGGGGACAGGGAATTAAGCATTTTTTTTTTTTATAAGATTTTTTATTGCGTTTCTTTCCATAATTCTGTACATTGCAAACAAATAAAAAGGTTACAAGAAACCATTTTTCTTTTTTTTTTTTAACAAAACAATAAAATCAAAAACAAAAATAAATCCCTACTTGGACTTCCCCACCCCTTCCGATTCTGCGTTCTTTAAATTAACAATGTCAGCAATTTGTTACCTTATGTCATACCTTATTGTAACTTTCACATGTTATGTATCCAAATTCAATATATTGTATCACAGTTTTAATACCTTTAAAATAAACGTAACATGTTCAATTCATATTATCTCCTTTTCTCTTTTGTCACTTATTTTACTATTTACTTAATCACAATTGCTAAAGCATATCATTGGGGGAATTAAGCATTAAAACTTGTGTGTGTGTGTGTGTGTGTGTGTGTGTGTGTGTGTGATATTCTGGCTTGGCCCTCTGAGTATGAGGGTCCAGTGCAGCTAAGCTCCTGCAAATGGGACAGATGGTAGGAGTTAGTCTCTAAGGAACTGGAGTCCAGAGCAAACACAAGTATATAAGAGAAACCCTACAGCTGGATCCGGCCAAAGGGGATCCACTTAGCTGAGCATCCTCTTCTCAGATGCTCGCAAGCAGGACCCTAGCGCAACAGTGGCAGCTGTCTCCCCACCTGCGACTTCCAGCAGCCAACATTCAAAGGCATAACAGCCTCCAACAGAGGAGGCAGCCGTTGTAGCTCATAGTTTCATGTTCATAGTTTCATGGCTGTGCATGAAAGCCAGTGGAGATGGTGGAGACGTTTCTTCAGGAGCTGGAGCAGGACCTCCTGCACCAACTGAAACTCCTGAAGACTTCTCAAGTAGGGTTACCAGACGTCCCCAGTTCCCGGGGACAGTCCCTGGATTTGCAAATCTGTCCCTGGGAAATGTGGCAGCGGCAACCTCAGCAGCCCGGAGCCAGACTGGTAGCACAGTTGGCTCTGGCTGGCTTCAGGAGCTGCTCACTGCTGTGGCGCCTGCCATTTTTCCTCACCGGAAGTTCCCATATGATGTGTTGCACACAAGACACATTATATGGGGACTTACAGTGAGGAAAAATGGTGGGTCCCACGGCAGCGAGCAGCTGCTGAAGCCATCCAGAACCAACTGCGCTACCAGGCTGGCTCCGGGCTGCTGACTGCCGCTGCTGCCGCCACTGCCAAAGGGGAACCAGGGATGTCTGGTGGTACAGATCTCCTGCCCCCTTCCCCCTTTGTTTTGACTGATTAGGGGAGGCTCGGGAGTTGCGGGCAGACAGCTGTTGCCCAGTTTTTTAAAAACTCTGCGCATCTATGTTTCACAGGATGCAAAAGAAGGGCTTTGCACCTTGCCTGGCAGAGATATCACGCACCTTGCGCCCCTCCTGGGCAACGGCCACCCACCCACGATCTCTCAAAATGAAAGAGGAAAGGGGGCAGGAGATCAGGGGAGGCAGGGGAGTCACAGGCAGGCAGTGCAAAGTTGTCATTTTTAAAAAAAATTCTGCGCATTTATGTTTCACAGGGTGCGAAAGAAGGGCTTTGCACCTTTATACAATATGCATGTGTGCTTGGGCCCAGGGTCTTTGGCCTCAGCATCCCCACTACTGACTCCCTGTTGCTACTCAGCTTCAAAAAGAAAAAATTGTCCCCGGATTCATTGAAAAAAATCTGGTAACCATATCCTTGAGGGAAGTCCCAAAGAGAGCCCATGACAGGAGAGCGCAGTACCTCTGCCAGATCAGGCCCACCGCGTGAGACAGATGTCTCAAAGGACACCCTCCACCTTGTACAGCTCCCATTTGTCTTGCTGTGGGGTCTGCGCAAGAGAACTTGCTGGTGGTTTGTCTGCTTCCCAGGGGTCAGTCCTAAAAGCTCCAGAGGATCCTACTGGACCAGCCCATGCAGGTGGGGTGGGTGACCCCTGCGTCCTTCCAGGAGGGGTGAGCTGACCATTGGCCCTGCTGGCTTCTGGGGCTGATGCAAGAATGTCTCGGGGAGAGGGGAGCACAGATATATTCTCCCACCCCTAGTCCAGCATTCATGTTGAAGACACACTAAAAAGCACCAGCGCCAGTCCCTCAAATGAGAACTGACTCCCCTAGAATGGCAGAATTGGGGCAATGCAGTTCAGAAAGCAGATAAAATACACAAATAAGGAGAAGAATGTCCCGGGTTCCTTTCCCAGAATCTCTGGGAAGAGCTGGGGCTACACCTCCTGCCTTAAAATAATAATAATTTATTATTTGTACCCCGCCCATCTGGCTGGGCTTCCCCAGCCACTCTGGGCGGCTTCCAACAAAGATTAAAAATACATTAAAATGTCACACATTAAAAACTTCCCTGAACAGGGCTGCCTTCAGACGTCTTCTAAATGTCAGGTAGTTGTTTATCTCTTTGACATCTGATGGGAGGGCGTTTCACAGGGTGGGTGCCACCACCGAGAAGGCCCTCTGCCTGGTTCCCTGTAGCTTTGCTTCTCGCAGGGAGGGAACCGCCAGAAGGCCCTCGGAGCTGGACCTCAGTGTCCAGGCAGAATGATGGGGGTGGAGAGCTGCTATAAGTCAGTGTAGACAGTTCTGGGTTCATGGTAGAACAGTGTTCTGAGAGCCAGTATGGGCTAGGACCTGGGAGACTAGGGTTCAAATCCCAACTTGGTCAGAAACTGCCCTGGGGGGGGCCTTGAGGGGGGCAGTCACATTCTCTCAGCCTCACCTACCTCACAGGGTTGTCGTGAGGATGTTGAACAAGGAGGGGCAGAGCCATGTACATCACTCTTTGGAGGGGAAAAAAGCAATAAATAATAAAATAAACATTTTAAAATTCTCTAACGGACAAGGGGGAGACACATTGAAGCAGCGACGCCTGTCCCCCCCCCCCAAAAAGGGAGAGCTGTCTGAACAAGCCCCGAGATTTGCCTGGAATGGCAGAATCAGGACGATGCAATTCAGAAATCAGAGAAAACACGCAAATAAGGGGGAGAAGGAAAAATGAGAGAGACAAAAGCCTCTGAGTTGGGGGGGGGGGCCTTGCCGTGTTCAAAGGGAGCAAATCGGAGGCACGACTGCAGCGTATTGGAACCCAGAGGAAATGAGCAGAGAATCACCAGAGAGCAATGTGCCTGCATAAACAGCTGCCTAATCACCCCCAAATCAAGAAGGGAGAAGTACAGGAAAGGGAAAGGAGGAAGGGAAGACGCATCGCAGGCTGGCACGGAGGAAATCAGAGAGGCACTGACGGCATTTCAGACTGATTTAAAACCAGCAGAGGATACACCAGAGGACGAGGAGAGAATGGGAGGTGAGCCGGGTGCCCAATGCCCTTTTGCTGGCCTACAGTCCTCTGAGGGTTTGAGGTGAAATGTATTCGGATTCAAGAGTGGATTTCATGCTCTTTATTCAGCTCATAGTGGTGAGGAGGAACGGAAGTTCCGCCAGAATGTCTGCTTTATATACATTATTTACACAATGGGCCCCTCGTAATTGGCTAATTCCAGGATTCTCCTGTAGGCCAATCAGGTTGCGGATTCACTTCCACCTGGAGCTGGATTGGGTGGCTCCTGCGGACCAATCAGACTGCTGCATTCTGGGTCCTATTGTTCTAGGACCAATCAGACTGCTGCATTCTGAGTCCTATTGTTCTAGGACCAATCAGACTGCTGCATTCTGGGTCCTATTGTTCTAGGACCAATCAGACTGCTGCATTCTGGGTCCTATTGTTCTAGGACCAATCAGACTGCTGCATTTTGGATCCTATTCAACTCAGTACATAACACCAGGGCTCCAAAGGAGGAGGCCGCTGGTGTCCTTGCTTGTTCCTTAAGTCAATCTGTGAGCCCCCCTCATGAGTATGAGCTCCTCAGGTGGCACACAATTAAAAGGACAAAACAATTGGATAAAAGGCGACGATAAAAGCAACGTCAGCCGGCAAAACTGAGGAGGAAACAAGGATGCAAACCAGCTACAAGAAATGCAGGGATGCTGGTGCAACAGAAGAAGTCTTCACCTAGCGGCTAGAGGCATCAATGTTGGTGTCCGGTGAGCTTCTCTGAAGAGGGCATTGCAAATATGGGGTGCCATGCTGCCACCATCCCCAAAGAACCCTAAAACCTTCTCTGCGGTTATCAATCACCTAATCCCAGGTGGTGGGTGACCTCTGGAGAAGACTAAGATTCAGAAAGATTCATAGGGCAGAGCAACCCCCCAGTCTGGGGAGGTGCTGGCTGAGGCCCATGGGCTAGTAGTACCCAACATTTGGAGGGAGCCGGGGTGTGTGTGAAAGCTGCAGGTAACCGAGCCTTCAGGTAACCAAGTCCCAAGCCATTTAGGGCTTTGTAGGGAACAGCCAGTACTTGAGAACATTAAGAGAGCCTGTGCTGGATCAGGCCCATGGCCCATCTGGTCAAGCATCCTGTTCTCACACTGGCCAACCAGATGCCCCAGTGGAAAATCCAGAAGCAGGATCTGAGCACAGGGATTTCCTGCAGCTGATGTTCAGACGCATTGCTGCCTCTGACCGGGGATGCACAATGAATTCATCTAATCATCTTTTAAAGCTACCCAACCCTGCAATTCTATGATTCCCTGTTTCCATGAGAGTGGGAGTTTCATGGTTACCAGCACTGTTTCCCCCTTTAAAACACAAAACAACAACTACAACATGGAGAACAGAGGCATGAATGGCTCCTAGACATAACGGCAATGTTTTCTCTCCACCAGAATGTTTTCTCTCTTCAGAATGCCTCTGAATAATAGCAGTTGCTGGGAATTGACTCACTCGCTGGATCATCACTTAAAAATGGAAAGCGTAATGCTGGTGGTCAACAAGAGAGGTTTAAAGACTCCCTCAAGGCAAATCTAAAAAAAAATGTAGTACAGTGGATGCTTGGGTTGCGAACGTCTGCGCACGCGTGGGTTGCAATTTGGCGCTTCTGTGCATGCACAACTGCCGAAACCTGGAAGTAACCCGTTCCGGTACTTCCGGGTTTCGGCGGTCTGCAACCCCCAAAAATGCAACCGGAAGTGGCTGTAACCCAAGGTATGACTGTACAGTGGTACCTCGGGTTAAGTACTTAATTCATTCTGGAGATCCATTCTTAACCTGAAACTGTTCTTAACCTGAAGCACCACTTTAGCTAATGGGGCCTCCTGCTGCTGCTGTGCCACCGGAGCACGATTTCTGTTCTCATCCTGAAGCAAAGTTCTTAACCCGAGGTACTATTTCTGGGTTAGCGGAGTCTGTAACCTGAAGCGTATGCAACCCGAGGTACCATTGTATAAACACTGGCAACTGGGAAACACTGGCCTGCGAGCGCTCCAGTTGGAGAACAGCCTTTGCCAAAGGTGTCATGGGCTTTGAAGACACTCGAACTCAAGATGCAAGGGAGAAACGTGCTAAGAGGAAGGCACGCTTGGCAAATCCACACTGTGATCAACTCCTGCCCAGAAACCAATGTCCCCACTGTGGAAGGACGTGTGGATCCAGAATTGGCCTCCACAGACACTTATGGACTCACTGTTAAGACCGTGTTTATGGAAGACGTTCTTACTCGGCTACGAGGGATCACCAATGAAGAAGAAAGAAGCTGGGAATGGCAAGATGGGAAAATGCTGCCGCGACCACTGCCCTCAAATCCTGCCTGTGGGCTTCCCCAAATGAGCATCTGTGTGGCCACTGCGAGAGCCGGACATTAAGACTAGCCTGTGGCATATTTTTGTACATGTCTCTTGTATTTATCCCATTTTGTGCAAATGATTTTTCGTCTATGGCAGCATTTGAAAGACATTGGATAAAGAAAGATAGGAGAAATAAAATTAACGGTACAAATTGTTGTAAGAATGTATTACAGAATATATAAAGAATAGATATAGTGATGTATGGAAGTGAGAGCTGGACCATAAAGAAGGCTGATTGCTGAAGAATTGATGCTTTTGAATTCTGGTGCTGGAGGAGACTCTTGAGAGTCCCATGGACTGCAAGAAGATCCAACTGATCCATTCTGAA
This sequence comes from Podarcis siculus, assembly GCA_034642415.1. NCBI lineage: Eukaryota > Metazoa > Chordata > Lepidosauria > Squamata > Lacertidae > Podarcis > Podarcis siculus. The sequence goes on from JAXCMG010000082.1 coordinate 721,033, forward strand.
TGAAATCAGCCCTGAGTGCTCCCTGGAAGGACAGATCCTGAAGCTGAGGCTCCAAGACTTTGGCCACCTCATGAGAAGAGAAGACTCCCTGGAAAAGACCCTGATGTTGGGAAAGATGGAGGGCACAAAGAGAAGGGGACAGCAGAGGATGAGATGGTTGGACAGTGTTCTCGAAGCTATGAACATGAGTCTGACCAAACTGTGGGAGGCGGTGGAAGACAGGAGTGCCTGGCGTGCTCTGGTCCATGGGGTCACGAAGAGGCGGACACGACTAAACGACTAAACAGCAACAACAAAGAATAGATTAATAATGGTATGTACGTTTACTATTAGAGCAAAAGCATACAATGGGAATTGAGAGGGAGTCCAGAGTTTTTATGATTTTTTTTGTTAGTAACTTTTGTTAATAATCTTTGTTAATAACCACATAAAAAGTAGCATAAACACAGCTGAAGCTTAAGGTTTATAACTATGTAAGAAAATACAAGTATATGTTTTCTGTGTGTGTGCGCGCGCATGTATATGATTGAAATCTCAATATACTCTAGGAGATGTACTATATGTATGTAATGTATTGTAAGACTATCAATAAAGCTTGTTACATAGGAAAAAAAGAAGAAGACGACGACTAGCCTTTGGCCAAATCCAGCATGGCTCTTCCTATGTCCTTAAGAACAAGAGAAACGACAACAGCAACACGTAGGTGACCACTTGGGACAAACTGCCAAGCAAAGGTTTCTGGTTGCTTTTCAAGAACACTATGGCTTTCGTTTGGCAAGGGAGCTCACCCACCACATCTGCAGGTGCCAACTGCATGTGGAATGCATCCAGCCAGAGCTGGAGGGAATTCCCCAGACGGGTCAGGTGGGTTTGTAGTCAGGCTTCAAGACGCCTCTCGCCCTGCGTGGTTTGACAACCTGCCCGTCCTGAGCTGACAACTTGGTTGGATCCATCACTCACCAGAGGACTCTTCTGACTCGCAGATTCTCCAGGTGTGATCTCTGGCCCTGCAGCTGCAGCCTGCAATCTTGGCTCAAAACGTAACTTTGGACGGCGCTCAGAAATGTCCTATTTTCCTCCAGCATTACTGATTGAAAAGGCAGAGCTGAGGGGCACAAGGTAGATAGAATTCGCTGCACATGGGGCTACTGCACCTTCTTGAGACTGGTTTCTGCAAAGTAAGTGGGTGTGTTTGCCCCCCCATGTCTCCCCCTCTGTAGCTATTTTAGGGAAGGGAGATTGGGGGGGGGCAGAATGGCAGAGGAACTTCTTCGTAAGGAAGACCTCATTTTACACCTACAAAGAGGGGGGTCTTGGGGTTGTGGTGGCTGTTCAGGGGCTAAGGAAATGGACCCTCTGAGCATTTTCAGTTTCACCTAAGACCAAAAGAGGGGTCCTCCAAGACCGCTCCCTCCCCTCCTCAGGTGTCCCTCAAGAAAGGACACCTAGGTGCTTGGGCATCAAGCTGTCAAGAAGCGTTTGAAGACAGGAGCAAACTGCCCCCACTCTGGCCTCGCTGGTGCCAGGATCCCAACCCAGGAAGGAGAACATGGGTGCTGCAACCCCTCCAATACAGGGTTGAGGGACAAGGGGCACTTTTGCAAGGGAGCAAGGCATTGGGGGGGGGGGGCAATGTTGGGCAACGGGTCACCTCTGAAGTCCTAAAGGGGCTGCAAAACACACCCAGTTCTGGTGGGTTTGGAGGCCGGTGGAAGGTGGGGTTGCTCTGAGATGTTCAATTCAATTTTGTTGATGTTGTTGCAGTGCTTTATTGTCTATACTCAAGTTTTACATTGCTTTATTGCATGCTTACAAAAAGCCACCTTGAGCCTCTGAAAGGAGCTAATATATCAACGGGGGAAATAAACGTTCAAGGACCTCCAAGACAGGCAAAAAACTTGGCTGCCAAGGGGTGAAGTTTTTGAAATGCTGGCCTTCAAGACAGGCTCCCTGTCGTGGAAAAGCAGCGCCTGGTCTTGTGGAGGAGAGGCTCCTTAGAGACGGAGAATTTCCGAGGACACAAACAAAGTGGAACCTGACCTCTGCCGGCTGCGGCATTCCCTCCCCCTGCCCCACCGTGCCCTCAGTTAATTGCTTCTGTAGTCTTTGCTCCTACCAGTTTCTAAATGGTCTTGAACATCTTCACAGTCTCTTTGGAAACTTTCAGTCCCAGATTCCCTTCCTTGCATCAGAAGGGAGAACAACTCAGCCCTCTGCTAATTAGAGCCAATTAGTGACAAGAGTCACACTCAACTCTTGGAGGAGGCAGCCAGAAGCTGAAAGATACCGAGACCTCGGTCACTCCAGATCCTCACCACCAGGGCTCACCCATGATTGCACTTGTCCCACGTCTAGAAAATGCAAATTTGAGCCTGCTTTTCCGGGGGGTGGGGTGGCCCTCTTTGGTGATAATTCAGAGCAAACATCAGTCTGGAGAAAATCCAGTTGACATTAGCTCCAATTCAGCAGTAAAGATCAGGTTTTCCCTGGGGAAAGAGTTGAAGCAAAGGCAAATCTGTAAGAGCCCATCAAGAGCATGGGAGCCAGGAAATGTAAAGAAAAAGGAGGTATCTTTTATCATATGCGGTGAAATTGTAAGGTAATAAAAGCTTTCTGGGAGATGATATATAATGAAATGAAAAGATATGTTTAAAATAACCTTTGTTGTAAAACAAGAAGCATTTTTATTAAGAATTGCAGGTGCCAACATACCAAAGGAGCAGAAAAGACTCTTCATGTATGGAACAACGGCCGCCCAGATGTTACCAGCCCAGAGCTGGAAAGAAGATAAAGTCCCTACCAGAGAAGACCAAGCTGATCGACTATGCCAAGATGGCAAAGCTGACTGGGAAACTCAGAAACCAAGAGGATAAAAACTTTATAAAAGAACGGGAAATTTTTAAAAAGTTATTTAGAAGACGCCTATAAGCAGATGGAAACAAGAGCAGGATTTTGACTCGTAGTGTAAAAATTATTATGGATAATATAGTTTGATATAAAAATTGGAGTACGGATGAATATGCAGTTGTAGACATTTAAAAATTGACCCCATTGGAGGGGATGGGGGGAAGTCTCAAGATTCGGAGAATCTCTTTATACAGTGGTACCTCTGGATGCAAACGGGATCCGTTCCGAAGCCCCTTTCGCATCCTGAGTAGAACATAACAAGCGACTGCACATCTGCCCGTGCGCGGGTCGCATTTTGCCGCTTTCACGCATGCGCGTGATGTCATTGTGAGCGTCTGCACATGTGCAAGCGGTGAAACCCAGAAGTAATGCGCTCCATTACTTCTGGTTCACCGCGAAGTGCAACCTGAAAATGCTTAACCTGAAGCTACTTCAACCCGAGGTATGACTATACAAATTTGTTCTCACAGTTTGTGTTCATTTATATTTTGTATTTGTAAAACCAATAAAAAAATATTTCACGGGTCAGGGGCGGGGGGGAGCATGGAAGCTGGCATGTTCCAGCTCAGTCCTACCAGACACATCCAGTTCCATCACTGTTGTCCTCAAGAGACTCTTGATGTTCTGCACCTTCAGAAGTCCACAATGGCCCATCAAGGATAGCATCCTGTTCTCCTCATGTGGCCAGCCAGATGTCCTAGTGGGGGAAGCCCACAAGCAGCAGGAGGAAGGCTCTGCCTGCCTGTGATGCCCAGAAACTCGAATCCAGAGGCTTCACTGCCTCCAGCAGAAGAGGGGGAACCTATCCATTGTGCGAGACTATTCAGTTCAGAAATCTGACATCATTCTTTTTGTTTATGGCTCCAGTTCAAGGGGATTTTCCCGGGCGGCTTAAAGAAATGAACGAAGCAAGTACAAAACCTGCTAAATGTTATTGCGCATCAGTCGTTATCAAATTTTGATCTTGAAGTATCAAATGATGATCCTGAATATCAAATATTTGCTCAGCATTCATACACCCAGAGAACATTCGCAGAATATTCACCTATGAAAATTCCTGGAAGAAGGCTTTGAAGAGAGGTTTTTCATTTTGTTTTTTTCCCTTAAGGGAAAATTAATTTCAGGTCTCTATGACTACAGCTTAAGAACATGAGGCGAGCCTGCTGGATGAGGCCAAAGGCCCCTCTAGTGGTCATCTAGATACTTGTTCTGGCCCAACCCCAAAAAGCTGCTCAGAAAGAAGTGCTGGAACCTCTTAGTTTCGTAGCCTATTATGTCGTTATCTGAAACCCAAGACTAAAATCATAACATAAAAACAATGAAAAGATGAAGAATTTTGCAACCATAAGGTCCACCAAATCATTCTAAGACCCACAACAGATCTGGAGGTTCTTCCAGTGCTAATTTGGAGGGTCGTTGCCAGCTTGGGCAGGCAAGCAGCCAGGAAGGAAGGCAAAACAGGGATCTAGAGCTGCCTTTGGTAGACTCCAGCCGTTGGCCTCCTTAACAGGGCCGTCTTTACCCAGAGGTGCAAGGGGTGTAGGGCACCGAATTCTGGGGGGCACCAGGCGCCCATCGCTGAAGCTGCCTAAGCTCTTAACTATCTACCTGTTATGAAATAATAAGTAATTTTGATCAAGCTAGAAAAACAAAATACATACAGTGGAACCTCGGGCTGCGAACATGATCCGTGTGGGAGGCACGTTCGCATCCCACAGCGTTCGCAACCCGCAGCGCCACGTCTGCGCATGCGTGGGTTGCGATTCGGCGCTTCTGCGCATGCGCAAAGCACGATTTAGCACTTCTGTGCATGTGTGAGTGCCCAAACCCAGAAGTAACCTGTTCCGGTACTTCTGGGTTAGGCGAGGTGCGCAACCCAAAATCACGTAACCTGAAGTGTCTGTAACCCGAGGTACCACTGTATATACCTAGGTATTACCAAAATGTATACCTACAGTTTCATGAAAGGACTTTTGACTTTGTGTGCTCATTTGCCAAAGACACGTCGTGCAAGCGGCGGCACTTCACGACGGCAGCACTTGTCAAGCCATGCGAGATCAGTTAGGTCAAAGGTGCCGCTGACCCCGAGTGAAACATTGCAAATTGTGTTTTAATTTCATCACTTAGAGTTCAAATTTGTTTAGATAAATTGTTAAAAAAAGTGTGGTGTCTGACATAAGCATAGTAAAAGTTAATTAGGGGGCTAAACTAAATTTGGGGGCGCTGGGTGGATCTTTGCACCCCGGCAGCACATATGCTACAGGTGGCCCTGCTCCTTAAGGCAGCATTGTAAACTCTGATGAGGCAGAGGGCCTTCTCGGTGGTGGCGCCCACCCTGTGGAACGCCCTCCCACCAGATGTCAAGGAAACAAAGAACTCTCTGAGTTTTAGAAGACATCTGAAGGCAGCCCTCTTTAGGGAAGATTTTAATGTTTAATCTTTTATTGTGTTTTTAATATCCTGTTGGAAGCCACCCAGAGTGGCTGGGGAGGCCCAACCAGATGGGTGGGGTATAAATTGTTGTTGTTGTTTTAATAGCAACTCTCCAAGGTCTCAGACAAAGATTGGTTTCCCCCAGCTCTGCTACTTAAGTGGCAAGAACATGAATCTATTTGGCTTTCAACACTTTTGAAATGTTAAGATTTTGTTTTGAATTTATATCATTTGCATTGTTTTCACTTGCATTTCTTTTGCATTAAACAAAGCTTAATAATAGAAATGATGAAATGATTGAAATACCAAGGAAAGACATCCATTTCCCTTTCTAAAGTATCCATTTTTGCAGTTCATCTCAGTTGGCCAAGATATTTGCTTGCGAGCATCATTTTTCATGCTTTGGGTGGTAAAAAACTCCCGAGAGATGGCTTTCTTCCGGTCCCTTCCCCAACCCCCCCTTTCAAGCTGCAAGGTAGAATCTGTCAGCTTCACACCACACCAAATGGAGGACAGACAGATGGCCAAACAAGGCCTGCGAAGAGCAACACCTCCGCTCCATCTTCCCGCCTCCCTGGGAAAGATTTCACAAAGTCAATCCGCCATCACGCGCCACAAGAGAGAGGAGTTTGCCTTTCCAGCACCCTGTGGGAGCAGAACATTGTATCCTGCTTCCAGGCTGACGTTCAAACGGCAGGCCTCCTCCTCCCTTGCCAGGATCAGGCTCTCTGAGGCAGCAGCCACCTGTTCAACCTGCTCAAAAGCTTCAAATCTCACAGAAGCCCCACCGCCACCCACTTCAACCCCACAGGCAGAAGGCTGCTTGGTCCCCTTTCTCCACAGGTGACATACTTGGAGAGCGAAGATGCCAAGAGGGACTTGGACCTTCTAAGGATGCCTCTCTCAACCAAAGCCTGACAGGACAGAGACTTGAAGCATCACTTCCCAAGAGGACACTTACTTCTGGGCAGGGAGCTGTCCGCCTGGAGGTCAGGCAAATCCCTGTTAGCACTTGGATATGGATTCTGAAGATCCATTATTGGTTAAAACTTACCGCATTTTTCGCTCTATAAGACACACTTTTTCCCTCCTAAAAAGCAAGGGGAAATGTGTGTGCGTCTTATGGAGCGAATGCAGGCTGCGCAGCTATCCCAGAAGCCAGAACAGCAAGAGGGATTGCTGCGCAGCGATCCCTCTTGCTGTTCTGGCTTCTGGGATTCAGGATATTTTTTTTCTTGTTTTCTTCCTCCAAAAACTAGGTGTGTCTTATGGTCTGGTGCTTCTTATAGAGCGAAAAATACGGTACCTTTTGTGGAGTTTGGTGGTTAATGGGTTAACCTCTGGTATGCCCTGTGCCTGGGAGGGACTTCTACGAATTAACCACCAAACTACCCATTAACCACCAAACTCCACAAAAGGTACCGTATTTTTGATCAATCCTGCTTTGATCAATCCAGCACCTTTTCCCCTGTTGGGTTGGCGCCCTTAACCCTACTGGATTCCTCCCAATCCAAATGGAAAGCTACACTGTATGAAAAGCTAAGAGGCTTGGGGTTTTCCCCACAGGCCCTGATAGTTGTAGGTTATGAGAAAGCTAGAGCAATAACCCGCCAACGAATTTGGGATGTGGAACAGCAAAGCCACGTGAGCAAGATGAATAAACACCCAGCAGTAAAAGATAATGGGAGAGGATTTACCCCAGCAAATTATCTGTCAAAATTACAAATACCTAAATACAGACGGTCATTTACCCTCGCTAGATTCAACGTGATGCCATCCACCTTATAGGAGGGCAGAGTCAAGGATAAACCGTACGCGGAACGAGTCTGCCCCTGCGGTTTCAATGGAGGTAGAAACTATCTCTCATGCCTTGTTACGCTGCCGTTTCTACGGGGATAGACGCTCGGTATTTATTACCCCTGCTATGCAAAAATCTCCAAATGAATCAGAACTTCAATGTCTAAAATCCCTGGTAAAGGACAAGGATCCTGAGATCATGTTAAGGGTAGACAAATTATGTGCGATTGCCATAAAACTTAGGGAACAAGCTGTGCTATTGTAATGAGTAAGGCCTTAAATGATAATTTTAGGTTCTACGTTAGTGACTAAGTTTTAATTTATATATATATTTTTAACTGTTGCTATACCTGTAGTGTCCCTGCTATACCTAATTGCAAATTCAAATGTATCCCTATCATGTTTTATGACTTCCTTGATATTGTATGTGGGCTGGAACTGGTCTGTGACCAAAATAATAATAAAAAAATATTTCAGTGACTTGGACCTTCTAAGGATGCCTCCCTCAACCAAAGCCTGACAGGGCAGAGACTTGAAGCATCACTTTCTCTGGGGAGGGAGCTGGTTTGAGAAGTCTGGCACTGACACCCCCAGTTGGGCCCGTTTGATGACAAAATGGCATTGAATGCATGTTTCCCAGGCTTCTAAGACTGGACCAGTTCAGCCACAGGAAGGCCAAAACTGGACTTTTCTCCAGGGAACGGAACTCAGAAAGTCTGGTAGCCTTCGACTGGACGCTCAAGTCTGCAGGCTCAGGGAATAGGGGATCAACATCTTCCACTGCCCACTCAACCAAGGTTTTTAATTCACACTTGGTGATGGTTTTTTTGGCCTCTGGGAGGGAGGAGGGATGGGGCCGAAGTCCACAACAAATTGTTGCTTCTGTACAGAGATCCACTTTCCCAGGAAAGTCAACCATTTGAAGAAGGGGATCTTGGGCTCCACCCAAAATCTGACGCAAGCCACACATGCTGCTGTCAGCACTCCTAAACCCACAGTGATGCTCTAGATCAGCCTTTCTCAACCTGTGGGTCCCCAGATGTTGTTGGACTACAACTCCCATCATCCCTGAGCTCTGGCCTTGCTAGCTAGGGGTGATGGGAGTTGTAGTTCAACAACATCTGGGGACCCACAGATTGAGAACCGCTGCTCTAGATCTTTAGCGGAACAGACAAATGCATAAATAAAAACAAGCCATTTTGCCCCCTTAAATGTGAGAGTTACCCACTTCCTGAGATGAATTGAGCAGTTTTGCCCAGGGCATGAGGAATGAATTGATTTGCATAAGCAATTAGCCCATTCTTCATTTGTTACGAAAGTGAATTCCAAGTGAGATTTTAATCAGAGTGCCCCTTTGTGAAAGGAGCTGAGAAATGATGGCGCTTTGGTAAAGAAACAATGAAGCATCGCTTCACCTGCACCCCCCAAAGTGATTTCCACAAGAGGATGATTTCCTGACCAGGGCGAATCTTTCTGCTGTTCAAAATGGTTGAATCACATGCCCCAGAATCCCTTGCAACGCCACAGCCAACATTGGGAAAGAAAGCTCAAACTGCACCTTGTTCTACCAATCACCCTCAAAACACTAGAATCCTCAATAAAGAAGAAGAAGAGTTTGCATTTGATATCCCGCTTTATCACTACCCTAAGGAGTCTCAAGGGATGCGGGTGGCGCTGTGGGTTAAACCACAGAGACTAGGACTTGCTGATCAGAAGGTCGGCGGATCGAATCCCAACGACGGGGTGAGCTCCCGTTGCTCAGTCCCAGCTCCTGCCAACCTAGCAGTTCGAAAGCACGTCAAAGTGCAAGTAGATAAATAGGTACTGCTCTGGCAGGAAGGTAAACAGCGTTTCCGTGCGCTGCTCTGGTTCACCAGAAGCGGCTTAGTCATGCTGGCCACATGACCCGGAAGCTGTATGCCGGCTCCCTCAGCCAATAAAGCGAGATGAGCGCTGCAACCCCAGAGTCGGACATGACTGGACCTAATGGTCAGGGGTCCCTTTACCTTTTAAAGGAGTCTCAAAGTGGCCAACAATCTCTTTTCCCTTCTCTCCCCCACAACAAACACTCTGTGAGGTGAGTGAGGCTGAGAGACTTCAGAGAAGTGTGACTAGCCCAAGGTCACCCAGCAGCTGCCTGTGGAGGAGTGGGGAAGCGAACCTGGTTCCCCAGATTACGAGTCCACCGCTCTTAACCACTACAGCACTGCTTGGCTTAGTTATGCTGCCAGGACAGCCCTGGACATAATTGTTCCAGCTGCAGTGGGCAGGGAAAACTGCATTTTATTTATTTTATTTTGCAAAATGCCTCTCAAGTGACCTGGTGTCAGGGTTTGGAGGAAGACAGGCTTTGCCAGTATTAGCTCCAGGGCTCCCCCCGCCCCCCAGACAGGGGTCTCTTGAGCATGGCACTCGCTGGCCCCCATACCCTGGAAGAGGCAGTTCATGGCAACTGAGAATTCTCTTAAGCTGTGCCTTCTTATCTTGGATAGTCTGTGCAAAGCGGCAATGGTGCATGGTCCTTTGTTGGTCTTGGGGCCCTGGCAAGGGCTCAGTCGTGCCACTTTCTGGAGCCAGCCTTGGCTTTTGCCCTCCCCCAGCAACAACAGCAGCAAGCACAGAAGGTAGCATGGCAGCCATTCAGTCATATGGAAGTAAGAAAAGGAAAAGGAACGCCCAGGGACACACTACTGAAGTAAGGTCCTAAACCTTATCCCAATGGATCCAAGTAATGGTGAACCAATGGAAACCCAGCCAGATGGGTGAGGTGGTTTATTATTATTATTATTATTATTATTATTATTATTATTATTATTATTATTATTACCAATCCTGTTCCTATCCAGAGAGCCCGTTTCTGAGTACCGGGATGCAATGCAATAAATAAGCAGTTCTGTCTTCTCCTGCTGCATCACCATCTCCAGATTGGAGAAGCTGTTGCCCGTTCCACCCATGTGCCCACCTGACCCATCACATACCCTGCCATAGAGAAGCAAAGGCTCAGGCGAGGCACTAAGAGGCACGGCTAAAGTTGGAGGAAGCCTGTGAACAACCAGGACCCTAGACTAGGCTGGAGATAGGTAAAGGTAAGGGGACCCCTGACCATTAGGTCCAGCCGGGGACGACTCTGGGGTTGCGGTGCTCATCTCGCTTTATTGGCCGAGGGAGCTGGCGTACAGCTTCCGGGTCATGTGACCAGCATGACTAAGCCGCTTCTGGCAAACCAGAGCAGTGCACGGAAACACCGTTTACCTTCCCGCCGGAGTGGTACCTATTTATCTACTTTCACTTTGATGTGCTTTCAGACTGCTAGGTGGGCAGGAGCAGGGACTGAGCAATGGGAGCTCACCCCGTCACGGGACTCGAACTGCCGACCTTCTGATTGGCAAGTCCTAGGATCTTGCATCCCAAGTCCTAGGACCCGCGTCCCAAGGCTGGAGATACTAAGCTCCAAACAGGCAGGTGTGTGTGTGTGTTTCAGGACCAAGGCTAGCAACCCTGCCACTAAAGCAAGGAGACGTGATATCTCAGCACTGACGTGCGGAAGCAGCTGCCAAGGTTTTATGACTTGGCCAGGGAATATTTCCTGACAGTAAGAGCTGTTTTTGACAGTGGAACGGGCTGCCTCAGAAGGCAGTGGGCTCTCCTCCCTGGAAGTTTCCAAACACGGGTTGGGTGGTCACCAGCCTTGGATGATCTACTCAAGATTCCTGCAGAGCAGGGGGTTGGACTGTGAACTGAATGTGTGAGTAAACTTCTTTTATTTACTTTACACAAGATTGTGGAGTGTTTATTCTTTTAAGGGGGATTTAAGGGGAATTGCCAGGAATCTGATATTATTAGCTACCTGCTGTGCTAATAATAATAATAATAATAATAATAATAATAATAATAATAATAATATAATTTATTATTTGTACCCTGCCCATCTGGCTGGGCTTCCCCAGCCACTCTGGGTGGCTTCCAACGAAGATTAAAAATACATTAAAATGTCACACATTAAAAACTTCCCTGAAAAGGGGAATGTAAAACTCTGCTAAGTTACAGAACTTGCTAGCGCAAGTTAGGAAGGATATTAATAAACAACATATCCTCTCCTGCCTCCCTGAACATCCGCACAGCATGTGCAGAGAGACACCTCAAACCCCATGTCTGCATCCATGATGAGGCTCTGTTCCATGTAGACACGGGTCAAAGCATTTGCAGAAAACCAGTGGGAACATTCCTTGCTTCCAAGGCTGCTTGGATTATTTAATTCCCAGTGAAAACCCTGCAACCCAAAAACCACAACAGCTGTAAGCAAAACACTTGATGATGGTGATTATGGCTATCATTATAGCCCTTTCCCCATTCTCGTACATGTTAGATGCTTTAGATAAATAATAATAATAATAAGTACAGCAGCTATAAAACACACACAATAAAAAGCCATTTGCATCCCTTGCTTCTTTCTGGCCAGCCTCACCTGGGGAGCTGGTCTTTCTGCTTCAGAACCACAGGGGCTGTTGTTTTCTCACATGTACAAGTAGGAAAATTTAATCAATTGATTAACCGAGCAAGACTCATGCAATTAATCAGCTAAGATTTCCATTTATTGGGCGACAACCCTAATATGAAATAATAGCAGTAACAGAGGTAATGATATCTGTGCAAAGATTGTATGAGCTATTAATCTTGTTTTGCATTGAGCTCGTGGCGCTGAAACCTTGGTACACTTAACACGAGATGTGGGGGAAGATAATGATTTGGCTGCCAGGCTGTTGTTATTGCAATTATTTGTATGGTTCTTTTAAATGTATATAGAGAGTTTTAATTCTATCAATATTTAATTTCTTTTTAAATGATTTTATTTCTATGTTTTTTAGCTGTTCTTATTTTATCTGTAAGCCGCCTTGAGTCAATGTCAGGCGAAGAGGCTGGGTATAATTATTATTATTATTGTTATTATTATTATTATTGACAGGAAAGAAGTGAGAACAGTTTCTGATGGGCTCAGAGGCTGCCCTCTGGCCTTTGCATTCTCCCTAAAGAAGTCTTAGTTTGGAGAATGCTATTTGTATTGGCCCGTGCAGTGTCCCTCCTAGGAGAAGAGGTAAATGTCTAACCGTGGAAGGTGGAGAAAGCTTGTTTTCTTCTGTTCCAGATGGTAGAATTCGAATCAATGGCTTCAGCTTGCAAGAAAGGAGATCCTGAACAAACATCAGATTTTTAGTTTAGAGGTCCCGGGCCCTAAGGAAGTCAGATTATCCTCCCCCAGGGCCAGGGCCTTCTCAGTGATGGCTCCGACCTGGTGGAATGCTCTGACCCATGAGACCAGGGCCCTGCAGGATTTAACCTCCTTCCGCGGGGCCTGTAAGACAGAGCTATTCCGCCTGGCTTTCAGTTTGAACTTAGCCTGATCTTTTATTCCCCTTCCTTCCCTCCCCCTCCCCTTTTATGAAGATTCCCCGCTCTGGGATCCCACAGCTAATTCTCCCCTGGTCTCCTCGCTGGCCCAAGTAGGACTAATCTATCCAGCTAGCCCTGGGGATCATCTAATGTTTATTGGATGGATTTCCCCCCTAAATTGATTTTTGAATTCTGAATTGGTTGTTATTCACGTTTTATACTGTATTTTATGCTGGTTTTTTGTTGCATCAATTAAGTGTTTTAAATTTGTTGTTAGCTGCCCTGAGCCCAGTTTTCTGAACCGGGAAGGGCGGGGTATAAATAAATTATTATTATTATTATTATTATTATTATTATTATTATTCTGACCACTGGAACGGTCACCCACGAGAGATGGTGGACTCTCCTTCCTTGGAGGTTTTTAAGCAGAGGCTCGATGGCCATCTGTCATGGATGCTTTAGTGGAAATTCCTGTATCACAGGGGGTTGGGCTTGATGACCCTTGGGGGTCCCATTCGACTCTACAAATCTATGATTCTATGTGAGCAGGTGGCATTGTAGCACCCTCGGCTCACATGCATTGCTAGGGGGAGACGGGTGGGTCTGCACTCCCCCAGTTCTCCACAAAGCAATAGCCACTGTTATTGCCAACACGTGGGCAGAGAGGAGTGAGAAAGAGGCAAGGTGGGCGAGGGCAGGAGGAGTGGAGAAGGTTCAGTGCACTGCTTCTCGCCAGCTGCAGGTCTCTCATTTTATTGCATCATGAAAAGGTGGATCAGGCCCCCATTGGGATGGTTGGGGTGTGGGGCTGCTGCAGGTGAGATTTTGGGATGGGTGGGGTGTGGGGCTGCCGGTGCCCCCCCCCCTCTGCGCAGAGCACCTCCGCCTTGAGGCAGAGAGGCCATTTCCAAGACCGGCTTCTGACTCCTGTGGTTGAAATTCAATAAATGGATTGTGGGCGGGCGAGGAAATTAATTCACATGACTAACAAACACACACGCAAAGAGCCAGAGACAGGCACTTGATTATGGTGGGGCCTCTGGGGATGGGCGAGAGAATATTAAAAATAAAACCCCAAGGCTTTCCACCGCTGCTTTGGGGGGGGGGAGCACCAGCTGAAGGTCTGAGTGAACAAGAGGAATGAGGGGGAAGGATGGTGGTTGGTAGAAATCCTACAGAAGAGGAAAGGGAGAGGTTGGAGAACAATGCATTCTGCTGGGCCCTGCCTACTCAAAGGAGTGAGAATCTGGGCCACCCTTTCCAAGCTCAGGCAAGATGGTTCAAAAGGTCTGGGGAGCACCTGGTTGGAGTGGGGAATGGGGTCCTGGAGGTGCCTCCCCGCTTTTTGATATGTTCTCTTCCGAGCTGCAGCTTCTCTCTATTGGATGTAAACGCTTTATCACTTTGCCACAGAGCTCCAGCATGGCAAGGGATGCCAAAGGCCACCGCAGAGCGAGAAAACGAATGGCTCCTGCAAAGTTCCCCGAGGGTCCCTGGAAACCTCTTGGGAACAGGCTGACAAACTCCAAGGAAGGGCTGCAGAGCCTCTGACTTGGTCCAGCAGAAACGTCAGAGATGGCTCAGAATATCAGTGACACAGGAGACACACACGTGTGATGTGGTTAGTTGTCTCGTTCTCCCATTGCCAGATCCTGTTTGATAACATTGTATTTTGCAGAATAGTGTATAACCTTTTTCTTTCCTTTTGAAAAGAAAAAACTACTGTATTTTTTGCTCTATAACTCACTTTTTCCCTCCTAAAAAGTAAGAGGAAATGTGTGTGCATCTTATGGAGTGAATGCAGGCTGCGCAGCTATCCCGGAAGCCAGAACAACAATTCTGAGATTCAGAATATTTTGTTTCTTGTTTTCCTCCTCCAAAAACTAGGTGCGTCTTATGGTCTGGTGCGTCTTATAGAGCGAAAAATAAGGTAATTGAAAAATATTTAAAAGAAATGTTTCCTGCTTGGCAGGGGGTTGGACTCGATGGCCCTTGTGGTCTCTTCCAACTCTATGATTCTATGAAATAAATTCATTCTCCTAATCTGAGTGTATTTTTACAAACCCCAAACTTCGCTGTTTATTATTGACTTGTGTACTTATTGCATTTAGATCCCACCATTTTCTCCCAGGAGTGCAAGGTGCTGTACATGGTCCTCCACCCCTCCTTATTTCATGCCCACAACAGCCCCGTGAGGCAGGTTAGACTTAGAGGCAGTGACTGGCAGTGAGCTTCATGGCCAAGTGGAGATTGGAGCCCTGGTCTCTCCCAGATCCTAGTCCAACTCTGACACTAACTGCTACACCACACTGCCTCCATCCAAATCAACTAGGAATTAACCCGGAACCTTTTGCCTGCAAAGTGAGCGATCGACCACGGAGCCATGACTTAAAGGGCAGGTGGCTCCATTCCAATTTACACAGAATCTTTCCAGAGGCTGCAGGAAGATTTCTGCACAACTCAACCACTTTGCCTCCTGTTTCTTAAATGATGGCTGAGTTTAAAAACAACATCCACACTTTGCTTCTTGCTTGGTGGAGCTAACACGGTTGCTAAGATCCCTTTGAAGATCTTAGCAACCATGTTGCCCCCCCAGAATAGGAAGCGGAGCAACAGAGACAAGCTTTGTATTTTTTACAATGATTATTATTTACTCCAATGAGCGTTTCAGTGTAGGAGGGAAGCTGTTGACCTTGAGGGCAGCATTTCCCATTGGGGAAAAGGCTCACCGATTTGGGTGTCATCAGCAGGTTTCTGAGTTGTCTTTGTCAACAGGTGGAAAAACAGCCCCACAACCACAGAGGGAAGAACATCCTATTTTGCCATAAAAACAAACCACCCCATGGCCTTTTAATTTCTACCTGGTAGGGGAAGCCCCTTACTCCAGAATATCCCACTACTCAAATGGAGATGTGGTCCCGTATCTGGGCAAGCATCCTGCCTCTGTTACCGCCATCAGTGCAACCAGAGAGGGATCAGAACAGGTGTGGGCAGACTTCAGGCTGATGGGATCGACTGTGTGGTTTTCTTATGAGAGCCCCAGGATCTGCCCATCAAAGCCAGGTACAAAAGACACAGAATTAAAGAACAGGGTGTCTCCGAGCACATTCGAAACCCAGGAATTTGCTCACAGTCCTTCCACTCCCACTTTACCCAAGCTTTCTGCGCTGCAGCAGCCCCTTTTGTCGTTCCTATTGTTGAACAACTGGCAGCCAGAAACTCTTGCCAATTTACACAAATCGTCCAGAGATCTTCTGCCCACCCTGGATCAAAGTGATTTACTTCACAAGCATTTCAACAGAGTTTCCTGGGCTAAGATTTTAAGTAGCACAAAAGGTTACCCAACGGAACATCTCTTCCTGCATGTCCTGTTGCAGGAATTTATGTATAGGTTGGGGGGGGGGGAGTTGACCCTCCAGCAGATATCATGCACATGCAGCCCACAACCAAAATCAGCACCATCACTTTTGTGACTTTTGTGATTTGTCCCCACAAAACACTTCATCACAGTTTCTTCCTATCTATTCAAAGGGCCTCTGCTGCACAATACCAAATGTAAGAATTCAGTGATAAATGTCTCTGTGTTCTGGCTCACTGGGAAAACTTCAGAAATTCATATAGACATGTGAGCTCAGCTGCTCAGCAGCCCCTCTGCCTGAGTGATAATTCCTGGCATCCTGATACCTGAGTGCCAGACAGGTAGCCATTCCAGAAAGAACAAACCCAGATGAAGACAAAAGGGTGTGATTAGCTTGGCTGGGAAACAGGGAAATGGAAATATCTCTTTTGTTACACTTGATGGGTGTTTGGTGGAGGGCAAGGGGAACCATGGGGCAGGGTCCAGGATGCTCAGATTCCTGCCACCAGACCTCCCCTTTCATGATATAACCGTGATGTATGAGTGATGTATTTTGGGGGCTGTAACATGGGGATTAGCAGCTAATAAAAGTTTGGGTTCTCTTTTGTTCGGGGCTTCCATCTTGTTTCACCTGGTGGCAGGTGGGAATCCTGTCGCAACAGTCTTCAATCAAGACCAAGCCTACTGGCTGCTGCTTTGCTCTGGTATTCCTGGCTGGTGTCCTTGTTTTTTGTCCAGGGGACCCCTCAGATTTCTCCGTTAACAGGAGAGAGGGAGCCTTCTTTGTCAAATGCTCTCCCCCAAGAGGCTCACCTGTTTCCTGCTGCAATGTCATTTTCCTGCCAAAAACCTTCTCACTCTCCCAGACCTTCTGACATATTTATGTTATTTCAACATCTTTAATTTTAACCTGGTTTAATTGGATGGCAAATAATTTTAGCAAGCAGTCAGGATTTCATTTTTTATACGATTGCACTGGTGTTGATACTTCCTCGCTCCCCTCCCCCTTGTTGCTTGCCTGTGTTATTTTTGAAACATTTGTATTTTGCTGGTATTTTGCTGTTTTATTTAATACAGTGGTACCTCTGGTTGCGAACGGGATCTGTTCCAGGGGCCTGTTCGCAACCTGAAAAGAACGCAACCCACGTCTGTGCGGGTTGCAATTCACCACTTCTGCGCATGCGTGTGACATCATTTTGCATATCTGCACATGCATGAGCGGCAAAATCCAGAAGTAACCCTTTCCAGTACTTCCAGGTCGCCGTGGGACGTAACCTGAAGCAAACGCAACACGAGGTATGTCTGTACTGTACTGCACACCTCCTTGGAGCCCAGATTCTGGGAATCCAGCTCGTTCTTTCTGGGGGAGACTGCTCTGAAGAGGAAGGGGCATCAGGAAACCACATTTCACTCTGTTTGCCCCAAATTGGATCGGTCTCAATAAGAATTATTCCCTTCCTTCCTGAGTAATCACATCATTCCATCAGACTGCCACCTGGTGGCTCGTTCTGATTATGACACTGGCAGCTCTTTCCCAGAGACTCATCCTATCCAAGGCAGGGTATCCTGAGCGTCAAGGATTGCTAACAGATGCTGGGCCAACTCTCTTTCCTTGATGCAGGACTGTGTTAGCCTGCCTGACAGCGTCCTCAGGATGGCTGGATGGAAGGCACTCTGTGATTATTATTATTTTTTTATTTAAAAAAGTCGGAAACTGATGGCATTTTTTATGCTCCGTGTCTACAGCATCCTTGAACTTCAGGACTGCCTTGTTCACAGTCCTCCATTAGTGATATTTTTGCCAATTGGTTATTTGCCACCTGGTGAGTCCTGACCATCTTGGCTGTCTCTTAATGCAAACCCAGGTCATCAAACCTGAGCTTCCACAGCCTCCACCGACCATGAACCACCTCCTTCTTCTTCTTTGGCCATCCCTCATAGCTGAGTAAGATTGTCTTCCATAAACACAGTCTTAACAGTGAGTCCGTAAGTGGCTGTGGAGGCCAATTCTGGATCCACACCTCCTTCCACAGTGGGGACATTGGTTTCCGGGTGGGACTTGATGCCGGTGTGTATTTGCCAAGTGTTCCTTCCTCTTAGCACATTTCTCCCTTGCGTCCTGATTTTGAGTGTCTTCAAAGCCCATGACACCTTTGGTAAAGGCTGTTCTCCAACTGGAGCACTCACAGGCCAGTGTTTCCCAGTTGTCAGTGTTTATACTACATTTTTAAAGATTTGCCTTGAGACAGTCTTTAAACCTCTTTTGTTGACCACCAGCATTACGCCTTCCATTTTTAAGTTCAGAATAGAGTAGTTGCTTTGGAAGACGATCATCAGGCATCCGCACAACATGACCAGTCCAACAAAGTTGATGTTGAAGAATTATTGCTTTGATACTGGTGATCTTTGCTTCTTCTAGTACACATGTAGCAGCAATGTTCTATGCTTACGATACCATTCTAGTCTCTTGCTAATAATGCTGTTTTAAATGTACATTTTATATTTGACTGCCTTTAGTACTGTACTGTTTTCTTTTGAAATGTTTAAGATATATTTTTAAAAAGCTTTGCCTCATTAAATGTACATTCTGCAGTTGACCTCCTTTGTAATGTTTTATTTTCGGAACTTTAAGATAACATGTTAGTTTCCTGTTAATTACGTTGCTTTAAATGTATATTTGAGTTTCTTAAGTAATGTTTTATTCTGGGGTTTTTTATTTGATGCTTTAATGTGTTGTAAACCGCTTTGGGATCTTTATATAAAGTGGTATAGAAATAAAATGAATAATAATAATAATGATAATAAGTAATGAATCATTAATCAAGAAACAACATGCCTTACAGTGCATGAACTTCTGGGGAACGTAGTGATGCTAATGGGCAAATAATTACAAAAGGAACTAGTGACAAAGACGTTTACGGGAAAGGGAGGGTTTTCCTCTGTTTTTATAGGTTTAACATTCCTATGCAGAGCACTACAGCGACAAGGACATCCTGTCCGCAGCAAAGCCCCTTGTGGCATACTGCCTGTCAGTCATAGTGTGACGCTGAACAGCTTTCTACCATCCCAAGCTGGGAATTAATAACCAAAACTGGGACAGACTATCGGAGGTGGTTATTAATACCGAAAGAAACTCGGCAAGTCGAGACCGGTCACTTCCTTCTCCCAGGTCTGTCCAGGCACCATCCCAAGAGATTCTTCTTCAAGGGCAACCGCTTCCCCTCTCCAGATACCAACTGAGGGGCTTTTGAGACCCCTTATTAATTCGTCCCCCAGGTCCACTGGTCCGAAGCAGCAAGGAATAGCCATGCCCACCACCCAAGCGCCCAGGAAAAGCAGGCAGTATGGAGGTACAGGCGCAGCCACTGAAATTCTTGCTACTGGAACAGTGTGGCTGTGATTTCATACATCAGAATTGGCTAACCTGTTGCCCTATAGATCTTTTGGGCTGCAGTTCCCAACAACCCCCAGCCAGCAGCGGCTGGGGCTGATGAAAGCTGTTTTCCAAAACGTATGGGGAGGGGGCAACAAGTTGGCCAAGGCAGGTGTAACTTGCAACTGGCTGCAACCACCGTTTGCGTCAACTTCCCCTGCGTGTGAAGTTTACATAAAAGGACACGAGAGACACCATCTTCCATGGCCTCTCCCCATCCCCACAACCTTGCCAAGATGCCAAAGGGTGCCATGGCTGGTCCCCAAAATCTCCCCTGCACGATCGCTTTCTCATCCCACCAAAAACTGGACCCACCCCAGACAACACAGACGAAGGAGCACCCAGTTGGCCATTATGTTGGTTCATAGTCTGAAATACACCACTGTGGATCGCTTTAAAGACCCACCCCAAGTGTCATGATGGACCCAGAAGTGTGCATTGACCAGATGGGCCTGGAGGGAGGGGAGGGGGGCAGCAGAGGCACCCACCTCCCTCAGAGGGGAGGACAGGCCCTTAAGGCAGCTGCCTTCAGCACGCTGGACAGCTCCCCCATCCTCAGAGGCGCCAGTCAATGGAATGGATAGATGCAGACCCCTGAGGGGGAAGAGGAGCTGTCCAGCATTTCAGCAGCGCCACTGGCCAGCCCACCCCTCCCACATTAGAGCCACAAATGTGGCTGGAGCCCTTTCCCCAGCTTGTGGACCCCCAGAGGAACTTGGCCACCACCAGAACTTCCCTCATGCCCCCCCCAGGAAGCAGCTAAGTCAGCCAGGAAGCAGTTGTGTGTGACCCTGGGTGGTCCGAGGGGGTCCCCCCTTTCCTCCCTCTCTCGCGTGGCTTTTCTCACCTGGCCTTGCCGCGGCTGCTTCTCCTGAGTGTGTGGGCATCGGCCTCCTTCTCTTCCCGCACGCGCTGCAGCGACGGGGAGCGGCTGTGGGCACTCCGGGAGCTGCCCGTGCTCACCAGGCTGCTGTCCCCCAACCCCACCCCGACAGCAGCTTCCTGCATCTGAGCCAGCAGCTGTTGGGGCAGGCCGCGGAGCGAGGGCACTGGGGAGTAGGACGGGCGGCTCTCGGACTTCAAATTGTTGTCGCTGGCAGACCGCTGCAGCAGGCGGGGGGGAGGAGAGGCCGCCCGTGCCGATGATCCGCCTCCTCTTCGTGTAGCTGGGAGTTTCTCTAAAAGGCACTGCAGGGGAGAGAGAGAGGAGGAGGGGAGACCCAGGATGAATTAGTGACATCAGCTCCGCCCATCGGCGTTCAACGACAAAACGGCAACGCGCTTCGATTCGCCTTAGGGCTGCTAAGTTAACTCCAACGCACTTTGACTTCGCCTACTGAGAGGACTGCTGGAGGACTCTTGAGATGTAAATGGCCCCCAAAAGGGATCACTGCCACTGTTGCACAAATGTTACAAAGCAGGATGGGAAATGGAGAGCCTAAAGTGAGCTCCTGCTAATTAGAGCAGAGATTGGTAACTGTGGGGCCAATTCAAGGCAGGCCCTGCTACGGTTCCTCAAGGAAGAGAAGACTGACTCCTCCCCAGAGTGGGAGGTTGCTTGGCCAAAGGAGAAGAATAAGGGGGAGCTTGGTTGCAGTGGGTCTGGCCAGCTCATAGAAGTGGGAGCAGCAGGGGACACAACGAAGCAGACCACCTCACTCAGAAACAAAAGCCCCCCACTGCAGATCTGGAGAGGCAGATCAGAACCATATCTGGTTCTGCACTCCGGTCCCATCTTGGGTTGAGAGCATCTCTGCAAGCAGTCGTGCGATTCCTGCACTGTGTACCCAGTCCCATTTCCCCCCCGAGATTGCTCAAGTTTTCCTAGGCCAATGGCAACAGGAGAACAGCTCAAGACCTGGCTGTGCTGTGAAGATATTGCCTGCCTGCTACACCAGGAGCTTAAACAGCCAGCTTTGCCGTTCTCCCCATCTGGGGGCCCTGCCCACCCTTCTCTGCTTCCACAGTTTCACAGCAAAAACACCAAGGAGGCGTTCCCATGCTCCTCCGGGGCTTCACACAAAAATTGCATTTCCCCTCCACTGCATCTCAAGAAAAAAATGACCTGAATATGGGTAGCCCCCAAGAAGCAGCTCCTGGTATTGAAAACATCCGTCGCAAGGAATGTGACAGCTCCCTTTAAAAAGGCTATCAGAGGAACATATTCCTTTTAAAGGCGCATGATTTATTTATTTGTGCAGAGCTGTTTGTTTAAAACTTTTCTGCCGTGTCCTCTGCCGTTAGGGGGCACCTGGGGTGCTGTACAGCAAAGATTAAAACAATGACCTAAAACTCCAGGTATGGAGAGGATTTAAATGCAGCCCAAGGGATGCGAACACTGCTTTCGTCTCAGCCACAAATTGTCGGTGCCAGTTTCTCAGAGCTACAGCGGATATCGGCCGGCGCGTGATAAATGTCACTCTCAGTAAGCAGGCTGCAAATAACTGTTTCTGCTTGCCAGCCTTCTCTCGTTCCCAGGGACATAACACACCACACCAATGGCCCATCCAGCCCAGGATCCTCTTCTCACAGTGACCAATGGGAAACCCACAAGCAGGATCTGAGTACAAGAGAAACACTCTCCCCTCCTGTGGTTTCCGGCAACTGGGATCCAGAAGCGTTTACTGCATCCAACTATGAAGGACAAAGAACATTCAATTCAAAGTGTTGGTGCTGACCTTGAAAGCCCTAAATGGCCTCTGTCCAGTATACCTGAAGGAGCATCTCCACCCCCATTGTTCTGTCTGGACACTGAGGTCCCGTTCCAAGGCTCTTCTAGCGGTTCCCTCCCTGTGAGAAGTGAGGTTACAGGGAACCAGGCAGAGGGCCTTCTCGGTGGTGGCCCCTGCTTGGACTACTTCAATGCCCTCTATATGGGGCTACCTTTGAAGGTGACCCAGAAACTACATCTAATTCAGAATGTAGCAGCCAGACTGGTGACTGGGAGCAGCCACCGAGACCATATAACACCAGTCCTGAAATACACATATTGGTTCCCAGTATGTTTCCAGGCACAATTCAAAGTGCTGACCTTTAAAGCCGTAAACATCCGTGGCCCAGTAGACCTGAAGGAGCGTCTCCACCCCCATCGTTCAGCCCAAACACTGAGGTCCAGCTCTGAGAGCTGGTTCCCTCCCTGCGAGAAGTGAGGTTACAGGGAACTAGGCAGAGGGCCTTCTCGGTGGTGGCACCAGCCCTGTGGAATGCCCTCCCATCAGATGTCAAGGAAATAAAGAACTATCCAACTTTTAGAAGACATCTGAAGGAAGCCCTGTTTAGGGAAGTTTCCAGCAACTGGGCTTCAGAAGCATGGCTGCTCTTGACTGTGGAGCCAGAGCAGAGCCATCGATAGCACCAGACTGGGAGAGTGTGTGTTAGACACCCATGAGAGCAGCATTCCCATAAAATGCCAACTTGTGCCAGTATGCAATGCACCACCTGGAGCCGGTTGCAACAAACTCCTGCCCACTTAAAAGGTGGCTATTCCGCCACACCTTTCTCATTCCCCAGCCATACAGCTGCTGCTGCACAGGAAAGAAATGATCTCTGTTGTTAAGCGTCTTCCTGCATTCAGGACAGTGCCGGATTTACGTATAAGTTAAACAAGCTCTAGCTTAGGACCCCACTCTCTTGGAGGCCCCCCAAAAATTTTAAAGGGAAAAAACTGGATGTACATTTCCAAAATAGAAGATAGAAATAAAAAAATAAAAGCTACATACAGCAACAGTGTCTTGTTTTGTGTAGGCTCCTATCATGTAATCCATGGGCCCCGCCTGCTAGCCTGCTCCCTAAAATATCCCTGGTTTGCTCCTTTCTATATATAGGGTGCCTACATTCTGCATGGACTGATTGCAACATGTGCAAATGGCTTTAGATACCTATTAGGTCCATAAATGACCATATAGCATATATTCCACACAAAAAACAGTGACAATTTGTTGTTGACAAAGGACAGCTGGACATATCAAGGGCCCCATTACCTTCAGTAGCTTAGGGCCTCATCAAACCGAAATCCAGCCCTGATTCAGGACATTGGCGTGTCAAGGCTAAGCAGAAACAAAGACAAAAATCTCCCTGACATACTTGCTACCCAGGCAAAGGCAGGGGGGTGTTAGGTGTGTGTTACTCTGCCTATAGGCCAAATATATTGTCAGGGCCTGGACTGAGGAGGAATGGTGGTAGCAGCCGCCCCCCCGCACATCACTTTTCCTGAACCTTCCCAATGGCAGGAGGACACTATGAATTTAGAACAGTGGTTTGCAGAGGGGCATAGTCCAGAGGGGGAAAGCTGGGAAATACTGGGTGATGAGCAGCTAGAAGAGGAAACACTGGGGGGGGGGGGAGAGCTGGCAGATTCAGTGTCCTTGGACAGCATTCCTGACCCCCCCTTCTCCTAAGACTAGACAGGCTCTGAGAGTGATAGAACGGAGAGCACAGAGGCAACAAGCTCAGATTAGTCAACGTAGGAGTGGTGTAAATTAATGGGGACGGATGGGGTGAACCTTAACTGGGAGCAACGCCATTTCTAGAGAGATGTGCATTCCTTTGTCTCTCGCTGTAATTATTAAAGAAACTAACTGGTAAGAAGCAATGACAAACCTAGACAGCATCTTAAAAAGCAGAGACATCACCTTGACAACAAAGATCCGTATAGTTAAAGCTATGGTTTTCCCAGTAGTGATGTACGGAAGTGAGAGCTGGACCATAAAGAAGGCTGATCGCTGAAGAATTGATGCTTTTGAATTCTGGTGCTGGATGAGACTCTTGAGAGTCCCATGGACTGCAAGAAGATCAAACGCATCCATTCTTAAGGAAATCAGCCCTGAGTGCTCACTGGAAGGACAGATCCTGAAGCTGAGGCTCCAATACTTTGGCCACCTCATGAGAAGAGAAGACTCCCTGGAAAAGACCCTGATGTTGGGAAAGATGGAGGGCACAAGGAGAAGGGGACGACAGAGGACGAGATAGTTGGACAGTGTTCCCGAAGCTACCAGCATGAGTTTGACCAAACTGCGGGAGGCAGTGGAAGACAGGAGGGCCTGGCGTGCTCTGGTCCAGGGGGTCACGAAGAGTCGGACATGACTAAACGACTAAACCACAACAACTGGTAAGAACGCTCCTTTCGTTTGATTTGCTTATTCCGATTCCCCGAAGCCTGACAGATATGGGGAAGACTTTCAGCCTGTAGAAGGCTTTCTGGGGGCCACACGGCCAGGTGGGGCCAAAGACAAAAAGTGGGTGGAGTGGAAATGTCAGCCAACAAACTACATTCCAGCCAAGCTGAAGTCAAGAGATTTTTTTGCATACCCAGACTCTGCCCTCTGCCCAGGTAAGCAAGAGGCCTGGTCCCAATCCTAGGATCCATAATCCAGCCTGGCAAAAGCTGCCCTTGAAGGCTGGTGTGGCCCCAGAAGGGTCCCTGGTGCATTTGAGGCATCCCTGGGCTCTGCCTGCTTTTACTGCGAAATCTGAAAACCTGCACAGGATTGCAACCCTCTTTGCACGGAGGACAGTCTGTGGTATTCAGTGGGGCTCCTTTCCAGGCAAGGTGCCTGCAGGATTTCAGCCTAAACAGTTGCTGGGGGCAGACAAGGACACTGACAGCTCTTGACATGGTTTCCTGCCCTCCAGAGGAAGCCCCCCCCCACAAAAAAACCACTTCGCAACCCAGCTAGCCAAGGAATCCTCTGCGAGCCGGCCTCTTTCATTCCTTCATCTTCCCAGTCGCTTTCTGCATCTGTGACTCTTGCCTCAGAGATCCGTAGATTGCAAGTGCTTGCCCGCTTCTCCGTCGCCATGGCAACCTGATGCATTTATCCTGGCTGCTATCAGTCTAATGGCTCTGGCTTTCAGGGGATTCATTCCAAGACCTCCACGCTCCCTTCTTGATGATCGAGCCTCATCTGGATCCCATTTTTATATAAATTTTTTAAATATAATTTTATATATATAAGCCGTCCCCCACTCCAGTGGATGTGATCGAGGCCGGTCCATTTAATCACTGCACCATCCTCTTTTCTGCAGTGGTAAGTCGGTTGCCTGCGCTGGTGTGCTGGGCCCGGGGATGACCCGAGCAACACGGTCCAGGTCCGGTCCCGAATCCAAGGGTTCTGCAAGGAGTCCGACAAGGCCAAGACAGGAAACCAGGCAAGGTCAGGCACAGGATCACAGGCAGGTTCTGGCAAACAGCAAAGTTGCTCCCGCAACCTGGGGCAGGGTCCACCAGCCTTTTATCTTTGTCGGGGTAACGGCCAGTCCTGATGCCCCGGCAACTCACCTCCCTGTCTCACCCGAAGGTGAGCACTCCTCCTGCGAGTACTCAGGTCTCTCCTTCTCTCAGACCTCAGTCTCTGCAGCTCGGGAGACATCGGTGGGTTACTAGACCCAGAGGCTGCCTCAGCCTCTCCTGACCCACAAGGACCCTGTGAGGCAGGACAGGGACTGGCCCCCAAGGTCACCGTGGTGAGCATCATGGCTGAATTCGAACCCTGGTCTCTCCCAGGTCCATGTTTTCCTGCTGAGAGGACACAGCTCGTAGCTCAGTGTTCAAGGCACTTATCTGCTCAGAACTTCCAAATCCCCTGCTCCAAAGAGGCTTTTGTTCAATTAAAGCCTTAAAAATCTCACAGAAAAACCCTGCAGTGACAAAGACTGTAAATGAATGTTTAGGAGCAGGAAAATTCTGAGAGCCAAATGGATTCATTAAAAAAACAACAACCTTTTTTTAGTAATGACTTAAAGAACTTAGGTAAATGCTGATTAAACTATGGGGTGTGTATATCCTATGGAACTGTTCAATTGGAGTGTTGAGTCAGAGAGCCCAGTGCTACTCTCCCTGAGGGGCTGTGATTCACTAAGTCCAAACTTTTTTCAAAGAGGGCCAGATATGATGAAGTGAACATGCGTGAGGGCCGACGATTTTACCCCAAAGTTGTGGGTTTTTTAGGATTGAAGTCATTGAGCTTTTTTAAGGACTGTCACGGGGGCTGAATTATACCAAACAGTGGGCTGGATTAGGCCCCCAGGCTGGGCTTTGGACATGCCTGCACTAAGGTCTCACGCTAACAGTTTTTCCCAGGACAGAAAAATTCCAAGAGGTGCTTGTAAAGAAATAATGACAAGCGTGCCTCAGAGCAAGTGCAGAGTGTCCTGTCCCCCTTCAGTGAGTAATCCCATCCAGTTGGGACTCAGGAAGAAAGACAGACGTCCTTCGAGGTAAGTGGCTGAAGTATAAATGGCTCCTCGCCATGATGGCTTTAGCTGAGAGCCATCCTTTAGCCGAGACTCCTGCATTGCAGGGGGTTGGACTAGATGACCCTCAGGGTCCCTTTCCAACTCTGGAATTCTATGATTCTGATTCTGTGTTCTGTCTCCACAGCTGGGGCTGGCAATGCTTCTGAATTCACCAGTTGCTGGAAAGCACAGGAGGGGAGAGAATTGCTCTTGTGGTCAAATCCTTCTTTCAGGTTTTCCACAGGTATCTGGTTGGCCACCATGGCAGATGGGTGCTGGACTGGGTAGACCACTGGCCTGATCCTGTAGGCTCCTCTTATGTGGCTAGGTGGGTATTGGATTGATCTGGCTGTTTGTGCTGGGATAGGGGTAACCCGAGTAACGCGGTGCAGGTCCGGTTCCGAATCCAAGGGTTCCACGAGGAGTCAGTCCGACAGGGACAAGGCAGGAAACCAGGCAAGGTCAGGCACAGGATCACAGGCAGGTTCTGGCAAACAGCAATGTTGCTCCCGCAACCTGGGGCAGGGTCCGACAGCCTTTTATCTTTGTCGGGGTAACAGCGGGTCCTGATCCCCCAGCGACTCACCTCCCTGTCTCACCCGAAGGCAAGCACTCCTCCTGCGAGTACTCAGGTCTCTCCTTCTCTCAGACCTTAGTCTCTGCAGCTCAGGAGATGTCGGTGGGTTACTAGACCCAGAGGCCGCCTCAGCCTCCCCTCACCCAACCGGTAGTGGAGCAGCTGTAAGTGATGGTCCAGCTGAAGGCAACGAGGTCATCCCCACATCTGGAGCCAGGGCAGGCTCAGGCCCCTGACTCGGCCCAGCTGGTGCTTGTTGCCGGGGAACCTGTGCAGACTGGGGCTCTTCAGAATCAGGCCCCAGACTCGGTTCAGCTGCTGCCTGAGGCAAAGGATCTGGTGGGACTGAGACTCCTCTGGTTCCAAGTCCGATCCCGAGTCCCAGGCCATCACACCGTTATTATAAAAGCTCTCTGTAACCACTGAAAGAAAGCAACCATTTCAGCCCAGGGGAGTGGAACGCCTTTAAGAGCTTGAGGTGAGCAGAGACAGATTTGTGTCTTGTGTGCTTCCACACACACACACCCTCCAGAATCCCCTGATGGCGCTACCAGCCAGTGCCACCTTCTGGGCACCTTGACAGGGAGGGAGGGGGCTTGCCAAGCGGAGGGGCCAGGAGAGCTCTCTGTGGGAGGCGGCAGTTTGGGCTTGTGCTCAATGAGCCGAACAAGGTAATCATTATTTCCCCA
This sequence comes from Podarcis siculus, assembly GCA_034642415.1. Lineage (NCBI taxonomy): Eukaryota > Metazoa > Chordata > Lepidosauria > Squamata > Lacertidae > Podarcis > Podarcis siculus. The sequence continues at coordinate 748,848 of JAXCMG010000082.1, forward strand.
CCATCAGCCGCTTGGGGGAAATGCTTAATTGCATGTCGGTCTGATCACAGGCAGGCTGGCAGTGTCACAGGCAATTTTTGGCAAGCGAAGGGCTCGCGCCAGCCTCGTTTCTGAGCAGGCAGGAGCCGAGCAGCTGTAGTGGTGCAGCCGCGGCAGCTGGGAGTTCAGGCTCCTGGCAGAAGCCACTCGCTTTCTTCAAAAGCCCAACCGCTAGAGAATCTGGGACCCATTGAATAAGCAGCTTGGGTGCCAGGAAGCAAACAGAGGGGCCTGGCCAGGCCCCCGTTTCCTCTGGGAGCAGCTTTTGGTTTATGGGTTCCTCTTGGGCTCATCTATGTGCTGGCAGAAAAGGAGCACGGCAGATGTTTTGGGTGCAGATTGGGGGGTCAGTATCTCCACTGCCCTTTTAGCCTTGCCCCTTGGGTACAAGGCCCATCTTATGCAAAAAGCTTTCAGTGTACAAAAGATAGAATTGTAGAGGTGGAAGGGAACCCAAGACTCATCTAGTCCAGACCTCTGCTGTGCAGGTATCACAGCTGGAGAATCCATGACAGGGTCTTGCTTTCCTGGGAAGCTGGTTAGGCTCAGTGATCATGAAGGAGCTGGGTCTGTTTAGCCTGGAGAACAGAAGACTCAAAGGGTGCATGAGAGCCATCTTCAAATACCTGAATGGCTCAAACATGGAAGGTGAAGGAAGCTTGTTTTCTCCTGCTCTGGAGGGTCGGACCTGAACCAATGGATTCAAATTACAAGAACATCAGGAAGAACTTTCTGAGAGTAGCAGAAACAGAATGGACAACCTTGGATGGTGGTGAAAATTCCTTCTGTCAAAGAATTCCGGGCATCAATTTGGGAGATTTTTCTTTGGTCCCACCTATTTTCCTGGGAAAACCCAGAGTTTACTGCTGAATTGGATCAAATGTGAATCCACAGAAAACCCAACTCATATTTGTTCCGAATCAGCAGGAAACCACAGGAGGGAAAAAAGCAAAACGTCTCACACCTGTGCTTAGAAATCACGGGACAGGCAGAAGGGTGGTGAACCCAGAGTTACAATTCCCTGCAACCCTTAACAAACCCAGAATTCTTTTTTGGGGGGGGGGTGGAATTGTGTTTCAGATGTGCCTTAAGGACAGAGGATTTGTCCACACTTCCAATTGCCCGATGCCTAGAAAGCAGGAGTTTGTGGAGCTTTGCCCTTGCCCCGCTGTATTTCCCTGGGGAAAATCTACTCTTTAGCTCTAAATCAGAACAAACGGCAATCTGCAGGAAACTCGATGGCTGTTTACTCCGATTGAGCACTAAAGAGTGGTTTTTCCCAGGGGAAAGCAGTGGGACAAGGGGAATTGTGGATGAATCCAGAGTGAGCCTGCCATCTATGTCCCACTGGATCTGTTCTCCTCCCCCAAGCTTGTGCCCTTCAAATGTTTTGCATGACAACAGCCACCAGCCCTGGTGGGAAGCCCATGAGCAGGATTCGAGCACAAGAATCATAGAAATATTGGAAGGGATCCTAAGGGTCATCTAGTCCAACCCCCTGAAATGCAGGGATCTCAGCTAACAGATCCATGCCCATCTCTGGTTTTCAGCAACTGGTATCCACAAACATTACTGCCTCCAACTGTGGAGGAAGAGTAGTGTCATCATAGCTACAAGCCATTGAGGGAGGGAGTTCCATAGATTAACCCTGCACTGCGGGAAGAAGGACTTTTTAAAACCTGTCCTGAATCTTCCAGCATCCAGCTTCGTGTTATGTCCACAAGAATTCTTAACCGTGAAATAATAAAGATCTATTTCTCGCCCTTGATTATGAAGCAGATTGTCTGTGGCTTTGCAAAAGGGGAAGGGGGGCTTTTGAAGGAGTCCCTCCATGCTGGCCACTCCTGTCAAGGACACATCCTGCACGTGACTGTGCACTGAGGCAGTGGGAACAGCTTGTCATGCTGCTGAGTGATTCAGCTGCAGAGGTCCAGGTCCTGCGCAAAGCTTCTCTCGCAGGGGCTCCAGGCGCTTTCTGACTCTTGCAGCTGCCCCCCTCGTCACACTCTCAGCCCTGCAGCCCTCCTATCTCCATCCTTCCGTAGTGGCTCCCAGAGTCAAGCAAAGCCCAAAGGTGTGGCAAATCTGGCAGTGAGCAAAGCCCAAAGCGATGGAGGGAGAGGGGTGCTTAAGTGAGAGGGAGGCGAGGAAAGAAGACGGGGCTGCGGGTGAGGAGTCTTCAGCCCGGAGAAGCTATTTCGGGTGGTAAATTGATGTGGCAGGAAGGGGCCAGATGAGAGAATCAGAGAAACACAGAAGCAAAGAGTGAGAGCTGGACTATAAAGAAGGCTAATCGCCAAAGAATGGATGCTTCTGAATTCTGGTGCTGGAGGAGACTCTTGAGAGTCCCATGGACTGCAAGAAGATCAAACCAATCCATTCTGAAGGAAATCAGCCCTGAGTGCTCACTGGAAGGACAGATCCTGAAGCTGAGGCTCCAAGACTTTGGCCACCTCAGGAGAAGAGAAGACTCCCTAGAAAAGACCCTGATGTTGGAAAAGATGGAGGGCACAAGGAGAAGGGGACAACAGAGGACGAGATGGTTGGACGGTGTTCTCGAAACTACCAACATGAGTCTGACCAAACTGCGGGAGGCAGTGGAAGACAGGAGTGCCTGGCGTGCTCTGGTCCAGGGGGTCATGAAGAGTTAGAGGCAACTAAATGACTAAACAACAACAACAACATAGAGTTGGAAGGGACCCCAAGGGTCATCCAGTCCAACTCCCTGCAAAGCAGGAATCACAGTTAAGGAATCCCTGACAGGCGGCCATCCTTAAAAACCTTCACCACCTTCCGAGGGAGGCCATCCCACTAGCAGGACTTCAGGTGGAACTGAGGGAAGAGGGCTGCAAATGCCCCTGAAGGACCGATGAGGTTGTTTTCTAATTGCAGGCAACCTTTGCTAGCTTTACATCTGCATGTGGACGGATGGAATGACCTCTGCATTCCGAACTGGGAATAGCATAATGAGCACCGCGGCCAGTTCTGTGAAGGGCAGGGAGGAAGGGGGACGGACAGCAGATTCGTGGAGGAATTCGGAAGGCAGTTGGCAGATTGATTCTCTCGGTCTGCAAAACTTGAGTCCTGCAGAGCCTGCAGCAGCTCTGAGTCGTGAGCGTATCCAGGAGAAGGTTAAGTGGCAGCTGGAACAGAGCCTCTCATTACCCATGCGGAGAAAAGGCGCCACTCAAGCGAGAGGTCAGCTTTTGGATATGGGGGCTTTTTTTCTTTTAAAGCTATCTGGCAGGAAACAGCATCACTAAGATCCAGCGACTGGAAGATGAAGAGAACAAAGTTCAAACGAGGAAGGGAAGAAGGAGCGTTCCCTGTGAGCAGGAGCAGCCACGAGAATCGTCAACCCTGGGAAGGAGGGGACGTCACATCGCCGGAGCCGGGATGGGCCTCGGAAGATGTGGGAGAGATTGACCCTGTGGGATGGGGTGAGGCGCATGAAGCACACGGCCAACAGTGGTGCACAAAGGCCTCAGGCCGAGTGGATGATCTGGTTCTGACCACCGAGACCACATAACACCGGTCTTGAAAGACCTACACTGGCTCCCAGTACGTTTCCAAGCACAATTCAAAGTGTTGGTGTTGACCTTTAAAGCCCTAAATGGCCTCGGTCCAGTATACCTGAAGGAGAGTCTCCACCCCCATTGTTCTGCCCGGACACTGAGGTCCAGCTGCGAGGGCCTTCTGGCGGTTCCCTCCTTGTGAGAAGCAAAGCTACAGGGAACCAGGCAGACGGCCTTCTTGGTAGTGGCACCTGTGCTGTGCAACGCCCTCCCACCAGATGTCAAAGAGATGAACAACTACCAGACTTTTAGAAAATATCTGAAGGCAGCCCTGTTTAGGGAAGCTTTTAATATTTAATAGACTATTGTATTTTAATCTTTGTTGGAAGCCACCCAGAGTGGCTGGGGAAACCCAGCCAGATGGGCGGGGTATAAATAATAAATTATTATTATTCTAGCCTCAAAATAACCCTGCGAGGTAGGCCAGTCTGCGAGACTGTGATGCCAGGCTGCTGAGCAGGGATAGCCACCCTGCTCTGCCAGGTCCTCATATACCGTATCTGCTGCACTATGCAGAGGTCATCCCAGGAAGGCTTGTCTGGAGTTCCAATAACTGGCAGGGAGGGGCAGATCACCTTAGCAGGAAAGCAGTTGAGTTGACTTTGTCCCCCTCTCTCCCTGCTGTTGGTGGCAGCTTTCTGAATGGATCTTTTTAAGGAGCACATGGTTTCGGGGGGATTCCACAACCAGGAGATTGCAGCTACCTGTCTCCTCAGAGACTGGGGGAATCCGCAGGAGGCACAGAGGCCAGCAGGCTCCAACGGCCAAGGAGTAAGAGGCTTAGTCAAGGACCTTTGCGTGGTTACGCTGCATTTTAAATTTCACTGCTCTCCATTTCATTATTGCTGTTATGTACTGAGTTGAATAGGATCCAAAAGGCAGCAGTCTGATTGGTCCTAGAACAATAGGGTCCAGAATGCAGCAGTCTGATTGGTCCTAGAACAATAGGATTCAGAATACAGCAGTCTGATTGGGCCACAGGAGCCACCCAATCCAGCTCCAAGTGGAAGTGAATCCGCAACCTGATTGGCCTACAGGAGAATCCCGGAATTAGCCAATCACGTGCAGCCCATTGTGTAAAGAATGTATATAAAGCAGATATTTTGGGGGAACTTCCATTCCTCCTCACCACTGTGAGCTGAATAAAGAGCATGAAATCCACTCTCGACTCCGAGTATATTTCAGTTGCAAACTGCTTTGGGGACGCATCTGGGCTGGGTGGCCCAGAGGAAATGAAACGCTTTGCAGATAAACCAATGAAAAGAAACAGGGTTCATGCACACACCCACGCTCCCATTTTGAACCTGGCAAGCACAGACCTCGGAGGCCTGCATGCTCAGCCACTCTGCGCATGAGCACGCCCATGCATGCACAAGCAAACAACACTTAGTGGCCCTGCAAGTTCCTCCATGTGTTCGAAAAGTACAGGAAATAAATATGATCACTTCTGCGCTGAGTGCAGAAACTGGCCTTGAGCGCCACTGGCCAAAGGAGGGATCTGCTGGGAGAATGGACCTTTCAACCACTGGGAGGGGGTCATGCCACTGGCAGAAACAGCCATGACCTTGGCAATGCCAATGGATGCCCAGCCCTGCAAATGGCGCTTTGAGTCCAACTCAGTCCCCGCTCCTCGCAGGTGTTTCTCTTGGCCATGATACCTGTCCTTGCCTTCACCTTCCCAGGAGCTGGGATGAGGTGCCCAGCACAGGTCTGGATGTGGCCTGGCCTCCCTCCCCCGCCACCTGGCCCTTCCAAGCCCTGCAGGCTCTTCCTCTGCTCCTAATCCCACTTCTCTGCAGGCGTTTCAGGAACCTTTCTGAGGGTTCGCTTCAGGCTGTTCCTTCGCCAATTCCCTTGGCTTGCAGGAGCTGGCCATCTGGACCCGCTGCCCGCCTGCCCGCTCCCAGTCCCTCTCACCCTCCCTCCCCCCCCAGTGCTATTTGACCTACTTGGACTGATAGTCACCTCTCGCCAAGGCAGCCTTTCCGCCTTTAATTGATCTCGTGCCTCCTCCTCCGCCTCCGCCCTCTCAATGGAACAAAATTAAATAAGTCGGTTTTGGTAGCCAAGCCATTTGACAATTCTCATTAATGTAATCTCCCTTTCATTTGTTAATGGGCCCTGCTCTCTGCCTCTGATCCTGCGCCTGATAGGTGCTCAAGAAACTGCCATTCTTCTCTCGCAGGAAACCGAGGCGACTCCCTGGAAAGGGAGGAGAGACAAGCTTGGGGTTTTCGTCTCCGCCTGAGTACAAAACTCCAGAGGCCTTGAGGTTGCAAAGCTGCTGTCTGAATGAACTTCCTTGCCTGTCATCCGGGCTGCACTCCTTCAGGCTGTGGTGTGGGGGCTCCCTTGATGGGGCACCCCTCCGTTTGAAACAAAAACACCACGCCTGTCAAGGAGAAGACGTAGTTGGAAGCCTTCATCTTGGTCTGAAGATGCTGTTCTCAATGCAGAGGGGATTTTGTTACCTCCCAGTCATGAGAGGGGCAGCCCAGATACTGGTTGGGAGCCAGATGCTGGTTTGGTCTCTTGGTGCAACCCAACACAGCAGCTGCCATGACTCAGAAATTGTGCAATGTGAAACACAAGAGCAGTCAAGTACAACATTCCTAGAGTGAACATGTTTACACATGGGGAGGAATGTTTGTCCAGCCAGCAGGTCAACTTTCTGTTTCCTTCTGGGCTGGGACAGACTTCCTCTGCATGTGACTAGAGGTGGGCGTGGCCTCACCTGTGCAGGTAATGACAAAAGCACAGGGCAGGGCAGCCATCTCTCCCTCTGTGAGTACTTTCATCGAAGAAGCAGCATCTGCTTAGCCAAAGATGCTAAAGGGACTGTATCCTTATGAGATAGTTTCCAGGTGTTATGTTACTTTTCTACGATAGGTCTGCCTTCTGGGATCCGATTGTGAACAGAATGTGAGTAAACTCTTTTTATACTTTTATAGAAGACTGTGTTGCGTCTTATCTTTTATGAGGGAATAAGGGGAAAATACCAGAACAGTTATTATAAAGGCTTTAGCAAGCCTGAGCAAACGCATCCGCTATGAGTTTAAAAAAGGGGGGTGTTACTCTGCTAAATTGAGAACTTGTTTACACAAGTTGGAAAGGCTATAACCAGACAATATATCCTCTCCTGCATCCCTGAACATTCCCACAGAAATGAACCGTCTGCTCATCATTTCATGCAATGCTCTCTCGTCTCCTGCCATTGAATTTCCTCTGCCCAAGCTGAAAAGCCTGTGTCTCCTCCAGCCTCCCTTCTATGTGAGATGCACCCACCTTCCTCTGATCATCTCCTTCAGTCTCTGCCAAGCGGGAGCCCGGAAGAGCAAAAACAGAGGTGTCCAGTCTGCACTGCAGCCCCACAAGGAACACAAAAGATCCCTTCTGTTGGCAGTTGGGTGCTTTAGGGCCCTCGTATCTACGGGTATGCCCTGCAGAGGACCTTAAGGTCCATGAATAACCATAGTTTAGAGGTCCCGGGCCCTAAGGAAATCCTCCACCAGGGCCAGGGCCTTCTCAGTGATGGCTCCAACCTGGTGGAATGTTCTCTCCCATGAGACTAGAGTGACAGCAGCCAGGACTTTATGACAGAGCTGGACTCGCTGCCAGAGATTCCCAAGGAATCACCGGTTCAAAATCCACTGAAGGGTGGCAAGTCTCCTGATCAAGGGGCTCCCCACCCCCAGGAAACCCAGAGGTCATGGGACAAAAAGCTCCAAGGGTGATGCTCCTCCTCTCATCCACTTCAATGGGCAGGTGCCCTGAAGCTGCCAACTCAAGGTCACTTCAGGGAAGCCAGGGAGAGGTTTCCAAGCAGGGCAGTGTTAACAAGGCCCTTTCTCAAGTCCTTTAGTCCTCCTGGCATGTCCTCCTGGCCCTCTTGGCCAGGAGTTGGCCTGGCACAAGGACCACAACTGTCGTGCCCCAGCCTCCCACCATCGATGGTCAAAGGGCCTCTCAGCTGCAGAAGGAGATAAGAAGTGCGTGGAAAGCCAAACACTCTTACTCACCAACGTCGGACTCTTTGTGGGTTTTGATGATTTCGGCCAGTTCAAAATTCCCCGCAATTATGGCCACCTGAAACGAGGGGAGACAAAGCACAGGAGTCAGGTGGGGCTGTGTATTCCAGATGCACCGAGGTTTTTTAATTAACAATCACAGAGATTTATATTGTTCAATCTTACAACGACCCTGTGAGGTAGGCCACTTGCGGCAGCACCCTTTTAACTTCTCGTCCCTTAATGAACTCTCCATGCTGCTGCACCCTCCCCAGAGCATAGTCTGTAATTTATTTTCCCCATCAGAATTGCTGAGCTGGAAGGCAAAGGTCTTTCAAAGCCTTTGCAATGATGTCCTTTCTGAACAGGGATGAAGAGGTGGCTACGATCCCCAAGCTACAGGGGTCAGCAAACTTTTTCAGCAGGGAGCCGGCCCACTGTCCCTCAGACCTTGTGAGGGGCCGGACTATATTTTTGGGGGGAGAATGAACAAATCCCCCACAAATAACCCAGAGATGCGTTTTAAATAAAAGCACACATTCTACTCATGTAAAAACACGCTGATTCCCGGACCATCCGCGACACCCAAGATTGAGAAGGCGATTGGGCCGTATCTGGCCCATGGGCCTTAGGTTGCCTACCCATGCAATGCAATGTATTTTCTATCAAGCTAAAAGGCCACGATAAAGATTTGCCCAGTCAGTGAGTCTGCTGCCCTGAAACCTAGAACAGGGCACCAAGGGCTATGGGGCATGGCATTGGCCCCACAAGCCCAACTCAGGCATTTTCTGAGGCACATCAACAGGTGCAAATGAGTTCCCTGAGTGCAGCTATGTCCGCCTGAACTCAAATCTCGCTATAGCACAAGCCAGAGGTGGCCATCATGGTGCCCCCTGGATCAATGGTCCATCTGGATAGGGGTCATGGGAGCTGCATTCGAACCACACGCAGGCTTTCCCTAGGACGGGGCGTGTGATTCAGATGTGTTGATGTATCAATTTGGTCTATGAATTTGCAATGCATATTTCATTTGTTTCTTGGATGGTTTTATTTCATTATTATTTGTTTGCCTGGGAATTTTTTCTTAATGTTGGTGGCAATTCCCCCCCCCCCCCCCGGAAATAAATGAAATAAATAAACACCATCTGGAGTGTCCTGTGTTGGGAAGTGGCAGTGGGTTTATCGCGGCATGAGGCACAGTGTTGTGCATGGGTTACAGTGCTGGACTTGAATGAGGAAGACCTGGGTTCAAATCCCAACCCAGGGCTTATCCACGATTCCTCTCACCCCACTGGTTTCCCTGGGGGAAACTGCTCTTTAGCACTCAATCAGAGCAAATGGTAATTTGGGTTTTCTCAGGATTGATGTTTTCCCTGATGCAACACTAAGGAGCTGGTGGAAGGGTGCTGGGGCAAGGAGAAAACAGCTCAGACTCGTGCCAGAAAACTGCTTGGACCCGTGCTTTCTAGGCAGAAGTGTGGATGGGACTGCAGTCATAAACCAACACCACCCCCACCACCCCGGTTGACACTGGTCCAGGTACCCTCTTCTCAGTCTCCTATTCAACTTACAAGCACACTGAGTCAATAGAGTGATGCAGCAACAACAAAAAAAGGATAAGGCTATTCTAGGCTGCCTCAACAGGTCTAGTGTCCAGGTCAAGGGAAGTCAAAGTCCCACTTTCTTCTGCCTTGATCAGACCACATCTGAAATACTGTGTTCAGTTCCGGGTACCATGATTTAGGAAGGATGTTGACAAGATGGAAGGTGTGCAGAGGAGGGCAACCAAGATGATCAAGGGCCTGGCAACCAAGACTGATGGGGAACACTTGAAGGAGCTGGGTAGGTTTAGCCTGGAAAAGAAGAGACTGAGAGGAGATATGAGAGCCACTTTAAAATACCTCAAAGGCTGTCAATTAGAAGATGGAGCAAGCTTGTTTTTCGCTGCTCCAGAGGGAGCCAAACCAACAGATTCAAACTGTAAGGAAGGAGATTCTGATTGACCATTAGGAAGAACTTTTGACAGTGGAGCAGACGACCTCAAAAGGTGATGGACTCTCCCTCCTTGGAGGTTTTTAAGCAGAGGTTGGGTGGCGTCCTTCAGGGAGTCTTTAGCAGTGATTTCTGCATTTCAGGTGGTTGGGCTAGATTGTGCTTGCAGTCCCTTCCAACTCTACAATTATACAATTCTCTGATCAGGCTTGGCAATTGTACAGTTCTATGATCAGGCACCCTGGAACTTATTGAAAGAGTGGTCTACAAATGTACGGATCTGTATTTCCCTGACAGCTGCCACATCCTCTTGACAGGACCCAAATAAGACCCCGGAGGGAGCTGAGAAACAGGATGAAAGTTCAGCTGCTTCTTTCCTCTGGAGTCCACAAAGGCGGGGGGAGGGACAAGAGAGGGAGGGGGTGTTAATAATTGCTTCTGACAAAATGGAACTGAAACAGATCCAAGATGCAGCAGTCTGATCTCAAGTATGAAATGGATGCAGAAGACCGTGAAATGCTGCCACCGTAATGGAAACTCACAAAATGGCACACATTAGCAGAGATGGAGAGGCCAGATGAATCCCTGGCAGCGGGGGAGGGGGAGGCGGTCAGATGTTGATCACCACCAAGGCTCAGAGTCTCAGGAAGTTGAAGCAGAATGAGACAGACAGGCCAGCGCCTGCAGAAGTGCCCACTTCACAGAATCATAAGAGCTGTAGGGTTGGAAGGGACCCTAAGGATCATCTAGTCCAACCCCCTGCAGTGCAGGAATATCCACTAAGGCATCCATGACAGCTGTCACTCAATCTTTGCTGAAAAACCTCCAGTGAAGGACAGTCCATCTTCCAAGGGAGTCTGTTCCACCGCCAAAGAGCTCTTCCCATCGGATGTTGGGTCAGAATGTCCTTTCTGGCCATTTGAATCTACTGGTTTGGGTAGGAAACCAAGTTTGTTCCACCTTCCATATTATAGCCCTTAAGATATTTGAACATGTCTCTCATGTATCCTCTTTTCCAGGCTAAACAAGAAGAGTTTGGATTTGATATCCCGCTTTATCACTACCCTAAGGAGTCTCAAAGCAGCTAACAATTTCCTTTTCCTTCCTTCCCCACAACAAACACTCTGAGGTGAGCGAGACTGAGAGACTTAAGAGAAGTGTGACTAGCCCAACGTCACCCAGCAGCTGCATGTGGAGGAGTGGGGAAGCGAACCTGGTTCACCAGATTACGAGTCCACCACTCTGAACCACTACACCACATTGGCTCACCTCCCTCAACTGTTCCTCATCAGGCTTAGATTCCCTCATCAGGCTTAGACTCCCTCAATAAACCCACCTCCCTCAACCATTCCTCACCAGGCTTAGATTCCAGACCCTATCCAGGATTGTCCCTCTGGTCCACCCAGGCTGGTCTAAGCAGCCATGGCTCACCAAGAGCTCCCCTGGGCTTACAGCCTGACATCTTATTCTCCTGGAGATGGATCTCCCGGTCTTTCCTTGTTTGCACAGAACATGGGGCAATGAAATGCCAGAAGCAACATAAGCTGTTGACTCACAAGTGCTTGGGCATAAAAAGCCTAAGAAGAGCCCTGCTGGCCAGTGTCCCTTCCAGTCCAGTATCCTGTTCTCACAGCGGCCGGCCAGAATGCTCTTTGGGCAAACTTGCAAGGAGAACACCAGCACCAGAGTCCTCTCTTATTCTGTGGTTTCCACCAACTGGCATTCAGAAGCAGAATTGCTGCCTCCAACAAGTTAGGCTGATGCAGACTTGAAAATGGTTCAGGAGCTCTCGGCTGCCCCAACATTTGTGCTTGGCTTCTGAAACACACTGCATGCCATGAGCTCCTTTGGGAGCCACAACTTTCAGCTATGGCAAGGTCTGGTTGTGGGAGAGCTGCTTTGGATGGAGCTCAGCTTGCAGGCGCTCAGAGGAGCTCCAGTCGGGGGTCAGGGACCATGGGGCACCCCCTATTCACACATGCCAAGGCTGAGCTCTGGAAGCAGAGCATGGGGCTCCTTAGTGGCGCCATTGTACAAACAGTGCTCCTGAGCTGCAGCTTGCGCAAAGTCTGCCCTATCAGCCCACTCTCCAGGCATTTGAGGAAGTGTCAGGACCTGTGCCCTTCCTTAAGTCGTAGAGATCCTTCCTTGGCGAAGCGAATCCTGCTCCTCCTCCTGCTGCTTCTTGCTGCCCTTCCCGCGGGAGACTTGCTGACAAAGGCCTGCGATAAAAATAGCCCTGGATTTATCACTCACGCTGTCGGCATGCCAAAACAGAACCGGGGGGATGCGCAAAGGGGGCCATCTCCAAAGCGCAGGTCTTGCGGCTTCTCCAGTGTCACCTGCCCCTCCATGCCCAAACCAAGAGGGCCACTAGCCTCATTGGGCACCCTGGGGTGGCCTCCCTCCTGGGCCAAAGGAGCCCAACATTGAGGTGGAGATGAGAGGCAGCGCTTTCAGACATTGTCAGAAACTGCCTCCTAAACTACATTCCATGACTCACAATGGGAAGACAGGAATGAGGAACCGGAGGCTGAAGAAACAGCTTCCCGACACACAAAGCGGACTAAGTGCTCCGCTTTTCCTAGGACTTTATGGCTGGCTGAAAGCGCAATCGAAACAGGGCAGCTGCCCACCCCAGACCTTTAGGCAAGGTGTCAAGGTCCAGTCTACAGGCGATCGAAGTCCTGGCTGAGGATGTCAGGACTGGGGGCAAGATGGGGGGGTGGGAGCAGGAATGAGAGTCCAGAAGCCAGGGGTCCAAGGGTCAGGAAGCAGGCAGTCACGAAGTCAAGGGTCTGAGGGTCGAGGAGCAAGGAGTCACGAAGTCAAGGGTCCAAGGGTCAAGAAGCAAGGAGTCACAAAGTCAGGGGTCCAAGGGTTGAGAAGCAAGGTGTCAAGGAGCTAAGGGTCCGAGGATCAGGAAGCAAGAAGCCAAACTCAGCAAGGCAGGAAACGAGTTGCTGTGGCAAAGAGCCGAAGGGAAATGCTGACCTTATATCCCTTCCCAGCTCTTGCCACCAGGTGCTGTGAGTTACCAAGCGGCCTCACCTGTGCGGCTGCGCCTTGCCTCTCCAGAACAAACTTAGGAAGGCCGCAGTCCTGCGAAGCCCTACTGGTCACAGGGCCTGGCTCCTGCATGCACTCCTGACAGAAGGTGAGTCCTGCCCCTCTTGCTCTAGCAGGTTTGAGGTCCAGGTGGGGGAGGGAGGAGGCACTTCGCACAACACAGTTAACCTATGGAACTCCCTGCCACAGGAGGCAGTGATGGCCAGCAACTTGGGTGGCTTCAAAAGAAGATTAGGAAAATTCGCGGAGGAGTAGAAGGCTATGGATGGCTAATGTTTCTGGATGGCAGTTGCTGAGACCATGGGAGGGAAGAGTTGTTCTTGTGTTCAGATCCTGCTTTTGTGGGCTTCAAAGCTGAGGCACCTGCTCAGCCACTGTGAGAAGAACAGGATGCTGGACTAGATGGGCCATTGGCCTGATCCAGCAAGCTCTTCTCATGTTCTCCTGGGGGGACATGACTCCCCATTGCCCCATCTCTGTTTCCTTAGCCGGCAGGAAGCCTGGCTGGAGATTTGTGCATGTCCCATAGTTCCCTGCTAAAATCCCGCAACTTTTCATACCACAAAAGTTCTGATGGATTCTTTTTGTCCTGCTTTTGCTGTGCTGGAGCACAAGAAGGCAGCAATGCAGTAACATTGGGGAAGCATTGCAGAACAATTAGTGAAGCAGCCTTATGTACGGTCTGGAGTAACTCCACGACAATGCATTGTTATTGCATCAATGACATGCTTGCTTGTTGGTATCTCTCTCCCTCTCCCCCCCTCTCTCCATCATCTATATCTATCTATCATCTATCTATCTGTCTTCCAGAACGATTAACAAGACTGTTGTTAGTTAGATCGATCTATCATCTATCTATCTATCTATCATCTATCTATCTATCATCTATCTATCTATATCTATCTATCATCTATCTATCTATCTCTATATCTATCATCTATCTATCTATCATTTATCTATCTATCTATCTATCTATCATCATCTATCTATCTATCTATCTATCTATCTATCTATCTATCTATCTCTATCTATCATCTATCTATCTCTATCTATCTATCTATCATCTCTCCATCATCTATCTATCTGTCTTCCAGAACGATTAACAAGACTGTCGTTAGTTAGTTAGATCTATCTATCTATCTATCTATCTATCTATCTATCTATCTATCTATC
>JAXCMG010000082.1:762712-799946 GCA_034642415.1 Podarcis siculus
ATCTATCTATCTATCTATCTATCTATCTATCTATCTATCTATCTATCTATCTGTCTTCCAGAAAGACAAACAAGACTGTCTATCATCCATCCATCCGTCTGTCTGTCTGTCTGTCTGTCTGTCTTCCAGAAAGACAAACAAGACTGTCTATCATCTATCTATCATCTATCTATCTATCTATCTATCTATCATCTATCTATCATCTATCTATCTATATATCTATCATCTATCTGTCTATCAATCATCTATCCGTTTGTATTTAAAACCTTGATTGCAATAAATGTTGAATAATTCAATCCCCCCACCACAAAACCCACCAATTTGGAAGCCACCCGCCCCCTAGTTAAGAAGGACCTTTTCACTCTTTCCTCTGAGAATAAGAAGGGAAGGGAGTACCGGTAGTTGCTTTAAATTGTAGGGGTACAGAATGAGGCTCCTTGCTGTCAGCCGCAGAGAAGGTCACCTGTGGCATGGTGAGGTTGCCTGGGTGGGGTGCATTGAGGGTGCAGGTAAGGGTTTATTTGTTTTTTTGCAAATAATCCTTCCTTTCACGTCTTCAAGGTGAGGCTGGACTTAACCCATGCTTTCTGCACTGAGATCCAAGTGGGTTTCAGACTTGGCCCTGCCACTTCCCCTCCCCTCCCCTCCCCTAACCTGGGAAAGCCGCTCTTTAGTGCTAAATCGGAGCAATTGCCAATCCGGAGAAAACCCAATCCATGTTTGCTCAGATTCAGCAGAAAACTGAAGGAAAGCTGTGAGGCAAGCAAAAGTGTGAGTGAGCCCTTAGCCAGATAGTTAATTGGCAGCCATTGAGGATGAGCTTTGAGATGCATTGCTATAATTATAATTGAGAGACACAATTCAAGGTGTTGGTGCTGACCTTTCAAGCCCTAAACGGCCTCGGCCCAGTATACCTGAAGGAGTGTCTCTACCCCCATCGTTCTGCCCAGACACTGAGGTCCAGCTCTGAGGGCCTTCTGGAGGTTCCCCCGCTGTGAGAAGTGAAGTTACAGGGAAACAGGCAGAGGGCCTTCTCAGTGGTGGTGCCCGCCCCACAGAAATAAACAACTATTTGACTTTTAGAAGACATCTGAAGGCAGCCCTGCTTAGGAAATTTTTTAATGTTTGATGAATTATTATATTATATTTTGCTGTAAGCTTTCCAGAGTGGCTGGGGAAGCAGATGGGCGGGGTATAAATAAATAAATTATTATTTTTATTACTACTACTTATTGTTGCTATTGCCTCAATAAAATACCCTGAGTCTGGGATGTGGCCCGAATGCTCACCATGCTGGCTGTTGGGGTGGAGTGCCCTATAGCGTCTGCAGGAGGGTCCAACTCTGCTCTCGAGTGTGGTTCTTCTTCCCGCGCCCCATAGCAAGCAGGGTAGGTCCAAGGCCCCGCTGACTCTATAGGATTTCTGCCAGGGGGCGCAGATCTGGCTGGCCCCTTCCCCAATAAAGCTGCCATTCTTGGCATGCCTCTCCCTCCTGGGCAATTTCTGCCTCTCTTTCTGTTTGCTGCCTGCGCAGTTGGCCCCCCTAAGAGAAGAGGCCAATGGCACGGATGGGTAAGAACCCACATGGGGGGCCTCTGCCGCATCTTCCGAGGGAGACATGGAAGGGTGGGAGTGGGAGGGCAGCCCAGGAGGCAGAGACCCTTTCCCTGGCCCCACTGCTGGGCTCTCCTACCTGGAATGCTGTCTGGCTGTTGTAGTTCCGGATCTCCTTGCTTGCACCACGGAAGAGAAGGACCCGAGCGCAGCTTTCCTGGCAGGGGAAAAAGAAAGGCAGAGTGACATGACCCCAGTTAAGCTTGCAAAAATATATCATACGCCCAATAACAAATGTTGGAAATGTAATGAAGCTGAAGGTACTTTTTATCATCTTTGGTGGACATGCCCAAAGATTAAGGCTTTCTGGGAAATGATCTATAATGAAATTAAGAAGGTTCTTAAGTGCATCTTCCACAAGAAACCAGAGGCCTTTCTCTTGGGTATGGTCGGCCAAACGGTACCAAGGAAGGATAAGACCTTTTTTATGTATGCTACAACAGCAGCAAGAGTTCTCATAGCAAAGTATTGGAAGACACAAGAACTACCCACACTGGAAGAATGGCAGATGAAGGTGATTGACTATATGGGACTGGCCGAGATGACTAGCAGAATCCGTGACCAAGGAAGAGAAACGGTGGATGAAGATTGGAAGAAATTTAAAACTTATCTTAAAAATTATTATAAGATTAATGAATGTTAAAAATGTCAAGGGTAATGTAAAAATCTAGATTACAGCTGTAAATGATTGGGTAAAATAAGAAGAAATAGAAAAAAGTTTAAAAATTGGCAGAAGTGAGGGGTTGCTGGAAAAATTACTAACTAGAGATGCAGAAAAGGGAGGCATGGGGAAGTCGGTGAAAGAGGGTAAATGAAAAGAGGGTTATGAACTTATACGTGTTTTATATGTTGTATGTTTATGTATTGTGTTGTGTATGTTTAAAAATTTATGTTGGAAAACTAATAAAAATTTATTAAAAAAAAAAAAAGAAAGGCAGAGTGAACTCTCCTGATTTTTATTTTATTATTATTTTTTGGGGGGGAGCAACATGGGAACAGCCTGCACTGCCAGACTGGCAACTCAGAGCCGAGTCAGAGGCTGAGGAACTTCTGGGTTTCCCGTGGTCCGCAACCTGAAAGCACGTAACCCTAAGCGTTTGTAACCCGAGGTACCCCTGTAGGGTAGGGTAGAGTTGGAGGCACAGAGGATGAGTTTCTGGAACTGGGGGGAGGGAGTGTTCCCTGAAAAGGTTTGAGAACAAGTATTTTACTTTCTGGAAAAGGAGAGGTATCAGAACTTAAGCCTGCAGAGTAGGCTTGAATCTCCGCTGACTTGGAATCCCTGGACCCCAGACTCAGACTCAGCTACACTTTCAAGTTGTAAGGGAAATGCACTCAGTACATGCTCAGGGGTGGTTTCCTTTAAACCGCTCTGCATATCCTGGAGCTGAATCTTGAGGAGGGCCAGCTGGGAATAATCCCTTTGAACACACCTTTCCCTTCATGCAGGCAAAAGGGGCACAGAATCACAAAATTGTCACGTTGAAAGGGACCCCAAGTGTCATCTAGTCCAACCTGCCTGCCTGCCGAACTCCATGGGTGGCTGCACAGGTGCAGAAGGAGGAGGACTCTTGATCCCCTTCAAGGACTGATCTGCCAGGGGAGGGGGCCCCAGGTCAGAGTGAGGGGAGGGAGGACTCACCTGGTTGTAGAGAGCACAGACGTGGAGGGCTGTGTTCCCGGATGCATTCTGCGCTGTCATGTCTGCCCCATAGAAAAGAAGGTGCTCTAGGTGTTGAACATGCCCATAGCGACAGGCCTGTTTGGGGAAGGAAGGAAGGAAGGAAGGAAGGAAGGAAGGGCAGAGAAGTTTCAGTTCAGGTGGGTGGTCAGATGGGGGACAGCAGCAAGTGCTGGACTCAACAAACCACATCAACAGTGCCCCCCGCTCTCCATGACCCTCTGAAACACACACACCTCACAGGCTTCCTCCAACATTGAATTACTTATTCTGAATCATCGAAGCCGCATTTTGCAGACATGATTCCATAGCTGAAATAACACTTTAGAAATGTGTTATTTTGGTGGGGGGCAGGGTGGGATCCACCAAGTAATAATAATAAATATTAAAAACACGGTAAAACATCAAACATTAAAAACGACCCTAAACAGGGCTGCCTTCAGATGTCTTCCAAAAGTCAGGTAGTTGTTTATTTCCTTGACATCTGATGGGAGGGCATTCCACAGGACGGGCGCCACCACCGAGAAGACCCTCTGCCTGGTTCACCATCACCTCACTTCTTGCAGGGAGGGAACCGCCAGAAGGCCCTCGGCGCTGGACCTCAGTGTCCAGGCTGAACGATGGAGGTGGAGACGCTCCTTCAGGTCTACTGGACCGAGGCCGTTTAGGGCTTTAAAGGTCAGCACCAACACCTTGAATTGTGCTTGGAAATGTACTGGGAGCCAATGGAGGCTCCACCAAGAGCCTTGCGCTTCGTATCATGGGCCAAACATCATGCGGCTCCCTTCCACTAAGGCCAAATTCTCCCTGTCCCAAGGACAGCCATGGTTGACGTGCCAGCCAAAACCATTCAAAGGCACTCCTGGCCTCTGAGGCTAACTGAGCCTCTGGTGACAAAGATGGATCTGGGAGCAGCCTGCAAACTGCCACCGTGTTTTTTCAGAGGGAGGGCAACCCAATCCAGAACGGGCAACCAGCCAGTGTCCCGGACATGGGAACAACCATCACAACGCCATCTTCCCAGGGATCAAGTTCAGTTTATTGGCCACTCCACCCGAAACAACAACCCAGATGATGTACAGCCTCTCCAGACTCAGGTGTTGTGGAAAAGCAGAGCCAAGCGTCATCTGTGTCCCGATGGCCCCCTGCTCCAAAACACCTCCATAACCCGGTGTAGCAGCTACCTCACTTTCTTCAACATGGGGCCTCTTCCGCCAGGCAACTGCTTGTGGGCTGAGCCCCACCAGGGTGCTAGCCTCTCCACCCACCCACTCACCTGCAGCCGCCCTGCAGCCTCACCTGATGGATTTCTTGCCAGCCGTTTTCGTCGATGCAGCCCACCTTGGCGTAGTCATGCAAGAGGAGCTCACAGCAGTAGGGGTCCCCTCCAACCATGGCACTGTGGTACAGAGGCGTTAATCCACGGCTGTCCTTGTAATCTGTAGAGGCACCCAGGTCTAACAGCGTCTGCGCAAACACAGTCACAGGCAGGCAATGGGGGTCGGTCAGTGGTTGCTGGACCTCTCGGCGCGAGAAAGGCGAGGGGGGCGGGGCAGAGGCAGACCACACACCCAAAATGCCAGGACGCTGTTCCAGGACCTGCAGGAGCACCGCTAGGAATTTGGAGGGAGGCGGGTTGCTGGTTTTTTTAGCAGCTTTGCCCACCAAGGATGCAGTCCAGGAATGCCTGGGCATGAGGTGGAAGTGGCAAGAGCTGGTTTCCTGGCATGGCTCAGGGTGTGAAAAAAGGTGGTCTCCCAGAAACATTGTAAAATTTTTGAATGTTGATGGCATTGATTTGAATTGAAGGGGTTCTAGTAACAAGGTTAAGATTGGATTGATAACAGATAATAGATAAATTAAACAGGATTGATGAATTTGCTGAATTAAATTTTAAAAGGGATACAAAAAAGGGAGATGTGAGGAAGTCAGGAAAATAAGTTAATCAAGGATGAGAGATTTACAAAGAGGGATTTTTGTTTTCTTCTGTATGTGTTCTTTTTTTCTTTTTTTCTTTTTCTTTTTCATGTTTAATGTTTGTATTTTTGTACTTTGTGATTTTGTATTTTTGTGTTTTCGTATTTTCTTAATTTCTTTATTGCTAAAAAATTTAATAAAATATTATCAAAAAAGGAAAAAAAGAAAAGGTGGTCTCCCTTCTCCAAGTCTCGAAATGAATTCAATTGGTGGCTTTAGGCAAGCAAAAATCTCTCTTGGCACCAGACCCCCATTTGTGGCCCAGGAAGACTAAAGTGGCCTACCATACAGGAACGTTGCACACATTACTGACTTACTGTAAACAGAGCATTTCATGAATGCATAAAATGTGTTATATGAACCATCATCGCCTTTCTTGGAGTTGGCGTATTTTTGGGGGGGGGGGGATTCACAACTTAATCTTGGAGATGTTGATTTTGCTGTTGTTCTTTTAATTTTTGCATCTTTCGTCTTATCACGACTTGCATGGGGATTGTTTAATTTTGCTGTGCGCCTTTTGCTGTTTCGGTTTGCTGCTCATGACTACTTTCGTTATAGTTTCACAACATATTTTTGCAACTGCGTAAATCTTTGCACGCTGTAAGCCGCCTTGAGCGAGGTTTCAAGCAACAGAAAGGCGGCGTGCAAATAAACAACGGTGATGATGACGAACATGTAAATGGTGCAGTGCGCACCGTCAGATCGCCCTAGTGGGCCTCAGAGCTTCATATCCACATCCCCAATTTTATTAAGGGGACAGCAGGGCCGGCCCAAGACATGCTGGTGCCCGAGGCAAACCCCAAAATGGCAACTGCCCTCCTGTGGTTTCCAGCAACTGGGATTCAGAAGGATTGCTGCCTCTGGCACTGGAGACAGAGCAGAGCCATCCTGTAAGTAGCCATTGGAAGCCCTCTCCTCCTCCTTGAATTTGACCACCGTATTTTTCGCTCCAAAAGACACACTTTTTCCCTCCTAAAAAGTAAGGGGAAATGTGTGCGTCTTATGGAGCCAATGCAGGCAGGAGGCTCTGCTCAGTGCTCCCTTTAAAGAGCCGCACACAGGCTCGGCTCGGCTTTTTAAAGGGAGTGCTGAGCAAATTCAGAATATTTTTTTTCTTGCTTTTCTCCTCTAAAAACTAGGTGCGTCTTATGGTCGGGTGCGTCTTATAGAGCGAAAAATACGGTAGTCTTCTTCTAAAGCCACCTAGGTGGGGGGGCAGCACTGCTACCTGTGGCAGGGAGTTCCATAGGTTAACTCAGTGCTGGATGGTCCGCCTCTACAGGGCAAGGGAGAGCGGCCTCCAGGCTCTATGGGAGGAGCAAGCAGGATGTGGCGATGAGGCTCAAGGCAGTCGCCCCCATCCCGTTCGTGGGCAGTGTGCTAGGCTGGTGCTAAGCAACCTCCCCATGCTTGCCTCCCCCCACCCACCAAGAACATCCAGAACCTGCAAAGCAGCCAGTTGTGACACCCCCAGACACAGGAAAGTGGCCCCCAGCATGGTGAGTGGGAAACTCCCCCCCCCCAAAAAAAACTGCGAGGTTAGGCAGAGGTGCTGGGCAGATGCAAGGGAGGCTGGTCAGCTCCGAGACCCTCTGCCCAGGGGTGGCAAGCTCAAAGGGGGAGAGGGGGCACAGTGGAATTGGGGAGGGGGCTAATAAGTAAAGCGGGACGAGAGCAGCAGGAGGAACAGGAAAGCGGCTCCAGGCAAACTCACCATCAGGGCAGTGTGATTCCGGCACCGGACAGCTTTGTGCAGAGCAGTCATACCCTCTCGCGTCCGGAAATCCAGGTGGGCACCTCCGTTCCTCAGGGCTTTGATCATGTCGATACAGTACTCCAGCTGGGCGGCCATTGTCAGGGGGCATTCTGGAGAGGCCCCCACCCCGCCCCAGGAAAGAGAAGGTGCACATCTGAGAAACGCATCTGGAAGAAGCGCCGCATGAACTCTTGGCCCAGCCCCACAACTGAGGAGGGGCAGGCTTGCCTCACAGCCCCCATCCCACTGAAACGCGCCCCCTCCCCTCCTGATGGGACCTGCCCTAGATCTCCTGCTCTTTCTGCCGGGAAACAGTAGCAGTGGGAGTTGGGTCTGGGATGGGCGAGAGAGCAAGAAGCTGCAGGCAGGTCAGGACTGGTCCCAGTTCATCGCTGGTATCTAACACCAAGTAAAATTGCTAAAATGTACAAAACAAGTTCAAAACTGTCTTGGAAATGTAAAGAGAAAGAGGGTACTTTTTACCATATGTGGTGGACATGTACATTGGTAAAGGCATTCTGGGAAATGATATATAATGAATTAAAGAAAATGTTCAAAAATACATGTCAAATCGCCAGAAGCCTTCTTACTAGGTATAATGGGTGAAGAGTTACCAAGAGAAGACAAAAGACTTTTTATGTACACAACGACAGCAGCGAGAATGCTTCTAGCCCAGAGATGGAAGGAAGGAGAAGTACCAGCCAAAGAAGAGTGGCAGACGAAACTGATGGAGTATGCAGAGATGGCAAAACTGACGGGGAAGATCCGAAACCAGGAAGATCAAGTATTTTCTAAAGACTGGAGTAAATTTGTAATTTATTTAAAAGACCACTTTAAACATCTAAAATCTGTGGCAGGGATGCAATGACACTTGTAATGTGGAAATATTTTTGATAATTATGGTTATTTAACAGATGGATAAGGGTAAAAGATGCAGTGAATATTTAATTTTAAACGTCGAACCCATGGAGGGAGCGAAGGAGGTCCGAAGGTTCAAGAACCTTGTACTTTAATGTTTGAAATGGTTATGTTAAGATGTATAAAATGATGAAAAAACCAATAAAAATATATTTAAAAAGGACTAGTTCCAGGGCTTCAGGCAAGGAAGATGCCCAGACCCACCTGGTTTTGCAGGTGCTCTGCATCACTGAGCTATGGCTCTTCCTCCTCAGAGAGAGAGGCTGAGAGTTGTCAAGTGAGCACTAAAAGAGGGTGAGCTACTGGATCGCTTGGAGGGATCACCTGGTCCAAGCAGGTATCGGAAGGAAACCTTCCAAAGCACCCCCAACAGATGTTGCTTCATATCCTTTAACTGGGCACATCCTCACACCAACAGGGGCAGCAGGATTTGCCCCAGGGGCCCAGTAAAGTCTGGAAATATCAGGAAGTCTTTGGGCATGGAGGGGAGACCAGTGGCGTTTCCGAAAGAATAGTAGGAAATAAGTGCATCAGTTTTCGTTATTCTTTAAAGCAAAGCGCAACAGATGTTTGCATCCATGTCTTGCTGGCTAGCCTTGGGGTGGTTTGCTAAACGTGTCTGAAGTGAAGCTGTTTCATACTTGTGGGGGCATTTCCTCAGCATGGGAGTTGGCCTTGTGGGATGTGAAACACAAGAGCAGTCAAGTACAACATTCCTAGAGTGGACATGTTTACACATGGGGAGGAATGTTTGTCCAGCCAGCAGGTCAAATTCCTGTTTCCTTCTGGGCTGGGACAGACTTCCTCCGCATGTGACTAAAGGTGGCCGTGGCCTCACCTGTGCAGGTAACGACAAAAGCACAGGGGAGGGCAGCCATCTCTCTCTCTCTGTGACTACTTTCATCGAAGAAGCAACATCTGCTTAGCCAAAGATGCTCTCTTGGCCTCCAGCCAAGAGAGGACAGAGGGACTGCCTCCGTATGAGATAGTTTCCAGGTGTATGTTACTTTTCTAAGCTAAGTCTGCCTTCTGGGATCCGATTGTGAACAGAATGATGCGTGAGTAAACTCTTTTTATACTTTTATAGAAGACTGTGTCGTGTCTTATCTTTTATGAGGGAATAAGGGGAAAATACCAGAACAGTTATTACATAGGCTTTAGTGAGCCTGAGCAAACGCATCCGCTGCAAGTTTAAAAAGGGGAATGTTACTCTGCTAAAATTGTGAACTTGTTTACACACGTTGGAAAGGCTATAATCAAGCAATATATCTTCTCCTGCATCCCTGAACATTCGCACAGGCCTAGCAGTCTCCTGCTCACAGGTGGAAGTAATTCAAATGCCCCCTCTCAATGAGTTCATCTATCTCCATCCACCCCACCCACCCCCTGCGACAAAAGTGGAAAGTCAGGATGGTGAAGCTCACAAGCTCAGGTGACTAATTCTCAAAGTGTGTGGGATGCTCAGCCACTCAGGCATCCCCCCCCCCCCCCATTGAAAAGCAAAATGAAAACGGAGCCATGGAAAACTGCAGTTTTGGGTTTGGCACCCGAAGTTAGGAGGGGCCGCCAAACCCACTCCTCCCAGGCCATTTTTTTCTGCTCATCAGAAGAGCCCTCTCTCATCTGACCAAAGGGGACCCCTCTGGCTGGCATCCTGCCTCACAATAGCCAGCCAGGTGCCCCAAAGAGAACCCCCAAAATTAAGCAGCACCTGAGTGCAACAGCCAAAGCTCTCTGCAATTCTGGGCAGCTATCATTCAAAGGGCGGTAGAGGCACAACACAGCCATCCACTGAGGCTTTGCTCAATATCTCCCTCTCTTCCCCCTTCCTTCTCTCTCACAGACACACAAACAGGAGAGTTTGTCTGAGAGGGGAAAGTTTTTTGTTTTTTTTAAAATAGGTAAAGGTAAAGGGACCCCTGACCCTTAGGTCCAGTGGTGGCCGACTCTAGGGTTGCGACTCTCATCTCTCTTTACTGGCCGAGGGAGCCGGCGTTTGTCTGCAGAGTTTTTCTGGGTCATGTGGCCAGCAGGACTAAGCCGCTTCTGGCGAACCAGAGCAGCGCACGGAAAATCCATTTACCTTCCCGCCGGAGTGGTACCTATTTATCTACTTGTACTTCATGCTTTCGAACTGCTAGGTTGGCAGGAGCAGGGACCGAGCAACAGGAGCTCACCCCATCACAGGGATTCGAACCGCCGACCTTCTGATTGGCAAGTCCTAGGCTCTGTGGTTTAACCCACAGCGCCACCCACGTCCCTTTTTTAAAAAATAGTTTTTATTAAAAATTTCAACATAACAATTTATCAAATATCCTCACCCCACCCCACCCATTTTCTCTCCCTAAGAAAAACCCACCCTACTACCCCCTCCCAGACTTCCCTCAGCTCCTCTCTCTAGTTTTTGAGCACATGTTATTCTCTGCATATTATAATATTGTAATGATCCTTATGTTACCAATAATAAATTTGTGTTTGTTTATTCAAAACCTGCCAAGGAGACCAGTTCATTTGGTTGTTTCTTTAAAGACTTTGTAAAAGGTTCCCATTCTTCTTTAAAATCACAGTTGTCCTTTTCACGCAATTTGTGTGTCAGTTTCGCCAGTTCCACATAGTCCATCAGTTTCCCTTGCCACAGTTCTTTTGTCGGGATTTCTTCATTCTTTCATCCTTGTGCTATTAAGACTCCTGCCGCCGTTGTCGCGTACATGAATATGTTCTTCAATTTCCTTGGCAGGTCTTTTCCTACAATTCCTAACAAAAATGCTTCAGGCTTTTTTACAAATGTTAATTGGGACAGAGAGGGGAAAGTTTTGCTCAGGGTTGCAGTTTGCTGTGATGGCTTTCTCTTTGGGGAGAAAGCCAGAGTGGAGTTAAAAGGTAAAGGGACCCCTGACCATTAAGTCCAGTCATGGCTGACTCTGGGGTTGCGGCGCTCATCTCGCTTTATTGGCCGAGGGAGCCAGCGTACAGCTTCCAGATCATGTGGCCAGCATGACTAAGCCTCTTCTGGCAAACCAGAGCAGCGCACGGAAACGCCGTTTACCTTCCCGCCGGAGTGGTACCTATTTATCTACTTGCACTTTGACGTGCTTTCGAACTGCTAGGTTGGCAGGAGCAGGGACCGAGCAACGGGAGCTCACCCCGTCGCGGGGATTCGAACCGCTGACCTTCTGATCGGCAAGTCCTAGGCTCAGTGGTTTAACCCACAGCGCCACCCACATCCCTAGAGTGGAGTTAGGCATTAGTGATCTTCAGCTTTTTAGTTTGGGACTTAAGTCTTTTGCAGAGCTGGGATGCCTCTCCCCAAAATAATAATAATAATAATAATAATAATAATAATAATAATAATAGTAAATAATCAACCCACAGCCCATCTCCCTGGGTCTTCACTTGAAAGGTCTGAGGCAGAGGAACAGAAACTTCACTCCAACAAATCACATCTCCTAAAAGCCTTTTCCATCCCAGCATTTCTCTCTTCCTGCACAAAGCATGAGGTGCAAACAGCAGCAGAAGCTGGATTACTTCCGACCCATAAAGGTTTACGAGCTCACAGCTGCAAGTCCCCTGAAGCCTCTGCATGCCGGAGATGGAGCACAGAGCCACCCCGGCCTGCTGTGGACTCAGCATCTCGTCCGGAGTCTCTGAACCCGACCTTTTCCAAAACTCCAACAAGCTGCTAAGATCCCCCTGTTGTACTTGGGGAGTCAGAAAGCTCTCAGGAGCCCGGAGGGATAGTCTGGCTTTGAATGACACTGTGATGGATAAACCCAAGGACAGAATCTCTCTCTCGCTAGAGAAAGCCTGATATTTTTGGTGGGTCATTTGAGGATTCAGTACAAGAGCATGAAATCTCTGAAGCGCATGCAAAGCGTTGGAGACCTGGCTTTGTAGCCACAGCATCCCAGCAGCTCCTTTCCTGGCAAAAGGGCCTTGCCACCTCCCGCATGGAAAGGAGCCTCCTCTTCTCCAGGCAAAACACACCCAGCTCCTTCAACTATTCCTTACAAGGCTTGGTTTCTGGATCCTTGATCATCTTGATTGCCCTCCTCTGCCCATCTTTCAGTTTATCAACATCCTTCTTAAATTGTGGCACCCAGAACCGGACACAATATTCCAGTTATGGTCTGACCAAGGCAGACTAGAGTGGGACTATGACTTCCCTAGGACGTGGGTGGCGCTGTGGTCTAAACCACAGGGCCTAGGGCTTGCTGATCAGAAGGTCGGCGGTTTGAATCCCTGCGACAGGGTGAGCTCCCATTGCTCGGTCCCTGCTCCTGCCCACATAGCAGTTCGAAAGTACGTCAAAGTGCAAGTAGATAAATAGGTACCGCTCCGGCAGGAAGGTAAATGGCGTTTCCATGCGCTGCTCTGGTTCTCCAGAAGTGGCTTAGTCATGCTGGCCACATGACCCGGAAGCTGTCTGCAGACAAATGCCGGCTCCCTCGGCCTATAGAGCGAGATGAGTGCACAACCCCAGAGTCGTCCGCTACTGGACTCAATGGTCAGGGGACCTTTACCTTTATGACTTCCCTTGATCTGGACCCTAGACCTCTGCGGCGCTCATCCCAGGGGGCGTGGCACACTGCCCGCAGTGCATGACACACACCCCGGGTGTGTGCAGCAAACGGCACACGCCCGGGGGGGTTATCGCCAATTGGGGGTCAGCATTTTGTCACCCCCCTTCGGAATGGTACCTGGAGCGGATCGCGCCCCTGCCCCCCCCCCCTGGAACGCCGCTGCAGGCAGGAAACCTTTCTCAGGACTCAGCTATACAGCTGCAAATATAATGTTTTAAGTGTGTTATACAAATGTGACATGAGATGGCAATGGTGAGCTTATGGCAAATTCAATGTACTCTTTTGTTTGTTTGTTTTGGAAAAAGCTTTTTCACAGTTTTTTGTGTGTGTGTCTAGATTTCAGCCCAGTCCTTCCTGAAGATGCTGCCAGCTGAGCCAAGCTGAGGCCTTTCCTCATCTCTCCTTTGGAGGAGGCTGGGAGTGGCAGAGGGAGACATGCCGGGGACGGGGCTTGATCCTTTCTCCCAGCTGATGAGTGGTTGAGAGGACGGAAAATGATGGGGACAAGGAACGAAAGATCCCGACAGAACTCTCTCCTTTTTCCAGTCACCCAGCCAAATGGCACTGGTGGCACTTGAAGCGATTCTTCACAGCAAGGCTAAGCTCCACAGTCCCAGATAAGGAGATATTGATGGTTTCTATTTTCGGCTTTTATTTTATTTTTCTCCTGTTTGCCAACTGGCAAGGAGATCGACCAACGTTGCGGCGTGTGCTGATCGTCCCCCTCCGCTCCAGCGCTGCATCTCTCGGTAATTAATTGTTGTTCGGGTGTGAGCAGGGAACTTGCACGCTTTTGCTTCATAAATATAACAGGCAGCAATATCGGGCCAGCTAACCATTTGCTTAAATTATACATAACGCATTTCGTCTCCTTAAAGGGCTAAATGAAGTTTATTAAGCTTGCCCTTATTGCTTATTAAACCCGCGCCTCCTTGGGTCCCTTCGCCGTGGCCTCCTGCCCCCTTCCGCACCCACCAGAGACTCCTCAACGAGACCTTTGAAGGAGGGGTGGGAAGCAAGGGTGCCCCCCCCAAAGGCTCCTGCAATGCAGCCACCACCATCCTTGGCCATTGGTCACACTGACCAGTGGGAATAAAAACAGAGGCAGAGGCTGCTGGATGAGGCCAAAGGAAGCCTGTTCGGTCCATCACCCTGTTCTCACAGTTGCCAAACAGATGTCTGTGAGATGATGGTGGGAGTCCAGTAAGATCTGACCATCCAGGTAGAGAAAACCCCTGGAGGAAAGAGCTGGGGTCAGCTAGTCTCACCCCCCCCAACAGGAAAGGGGAGACCCAGGACTTCTTCTGGGCTCCAGATCTTCCAACATCCAAGGGACTTTGTTTAGTTTCTTATATTTTTAAATACATTTTTTATTATATTTTCTGTTTTACCATTTTAAATACTCTTTTTGCATCCTTTAGATATCAATGACTTCCCGTCTCCTCTTTCCATGGTTACATATCACAAATTCCTGCATATTCTACAAAAACTATACCACTCAGTATTCCACGCAGGGACGTCCAACTCCCGATAGACTGTGATCTACTCATAGTATAAAAAAAAATGGCAGTGATCTACCCATTGTCGTTGGATGGACCTAAGTTGTTGAGCTTTTTTAGGAAGCCACAGTTGTTGTTTCCCCCTTTTTTGCGGGGGGGGGGGAGATAACTGATCTACCTGTTGGACATGCCTGCTTATTGCATCCATCAAAGCTTGCTTACACTGTTGAATTTATCTTAATGCTGCCAGCATTTTCAGCTGTACAGAGTTATTTCCCATATACAGTCATATCTCTATTTGCGTTAGGTTCAGGCTGTGGATTTTCGGGTTGCGAACGTGGCAAACCCAGAAGTGTATACTTCCGGGTTTTGCTGCGCGTGCTCTATTGAGTCACGCACATGCACAAAAGTGGCACTCTACTTACGGACTTTTTAGGGTGCGAACGACACCCCCGGAACGGATCGCATCTGTAAGTAGAGGTACCACTGTATTCAATAAACGTTTTCCAATCTTCTCTAAACGTATGTTCTTCTTGTTCGCTTATTCTATGGGTTAAGTCTGCGAGTTGTGCATGCTCTGTCAACTTTAGTTGTCATCCTTCTTTGGTTGGGACCTCGATTGTTTTCCATTTTGGGGCTAACCAAACACGGGCCGCAGTTGTTGCATACATAAATAACCTTTTTTTGGCACCTGGGAATTCCAGTCTGAATTATCCCCAACAGAAAGGACTGTATTGATTTGTTTATTGTAAAGAAAACCAGCACATCTTTGAGCTAATCCAGGGGCGGAGGAACCTTTCTCAGCCTGAGAGCCACATTCCCTGCTCAGCAACCTTCCGGGGGCCACACGGAAATGGTGGGCAGGGCCACAGATGAAAGCAGGAAGAGCAACACGTCTTTACTCTGAACACTAGGCTGGTTTCTACATGCAGACCCCCAGACCCCTCTGTCCCCCCCCCACCTAGGCAAGCAAGAGGCATGAAGAGAGTGCAGGGGCTCATCCCACAAGGAGTCGGGCAGCAAAGCAGGGCCAGTAAGAGCTGCGGCCTGGGGAGAGTCCCAAGGGCCAGGAATGGAGGCTTTGAGGGCCACATTCAGCTTCAGGGTCTGAGGCTCTCCATCCCTGAGCTAAGCCCCTGCCTGTCTTTTTCCTTCTTGCTTTCCTGACCCCCCCCTCCAGCTTCCCTCACCCAAGCACCACCCAGAGCCTCTCCTTGCAAACATCCCTCTTCTCACCTCCGCTATCCGGGTCATGGAAGTTGGGGTCAAGTCCCTTCTCCAGCAACCTGCTGACCTTCTCCACGTTCAGCGTCTGCACATATTCCATGAACTTCTTCAAATTCGCCTGCGGTCAGAAAACCCCAGAAAAAAGAGGTGTTAATGCTGATTTAGAACATTTATAGACTCACTAAACACTTATTGCTTTGGGTTGTTTTTTTTTTTTTGTTATGTATTTTGTGTTCTCATTTTCTTATGTGGTCATCAGCCCTGTGATCTGATTCTTCAACATCAGCTTCGTTGGACTGGTCATGTTGTGCGGATGCCTGATGATCATCTTCCAAAGCAACTGCTCTATTCCGAACTTAAAAATGGAAAGCGTAATGCTGGTGGTAAACAAAAGAGGTTTAAAGACTCTCTCAAGGCAAATCTTTAAAAATGTAGTATAAACACCAACAATTGGGAAACACTGGCCTGCGAGCGCTCCAGTTGGAGAACAGCCTTGACCAAAGGTGTCGTGGGCTTTGAAGACACTTGAACTCAGGACGCAAGGGAGAAATGTGCGAAGAGGAAGGCATGCTTGGCAAATCCACACTGTGATCAACTCCTGCCCGGAAACCAATGTCCCCACTGTGGAAGGACGTGTGGATCCAGAATTGGCCTCCACAGTCACTTACGGACTCATTGTTAAAACCGTGTTTATGGAAGACAATCTTACTCGGCCAAAGAAGAAAGAAGAAGAAGAAAGGTCTTCAGAAGAAGGCTGGTATAATAATAATAATAATAATAATAATAATAATAATAATCATCATCATCATCAACACACACACATTAGCAGCTTGAAATCTAACAATGCTATTTCCTGCCCCTCGTTGCATTTCAAGTGACGTTTCATGGAATCACTGAATTGTAGAGTTGGAAGGGACCCTGTGGGTCATCTAGTCCAACCCGCTGCAACACAGGAATCACAGCTAAAGAGTCCCTGACAGATGGCCAGGCACCCTGTGCTTAGAATCCTCCAATGAAGGAGAATCGGCCACCTCCCGAGGGAGTCCGTTCCACTATCAAACAGCTCTAGCCCTCACAGACATTTTAACACCTGAGGCAAATCGCAAAATGATGCTCGCTCCCTGCTAGGGCAGAAGGGGTGAGTGAAAATCAAGAATGAGGGGGAAATGAAGAGCTCCATTGGGATCTGTTGCTCCTGTGGATTCTGCCGCCCGAGGCAGCCCTCTCGCCTTGTCTCATGGGTGGGCTGGCCCTGGGAGCAGCTTTCTCAAATGTACGCACCTCAGCTTAATGTGGCTGATGTTTTTGAATCGGACGGAAGCTGCTTTGAGGGGAAAGCATTTCTCATGAAACTACAGGGGAGATATGGATTGTGGCAATTGCCATGTGCACATGGTTCCAAACACCTGTGGTGGGAGCACACTGGAGCCAGTGTATAACTGCACACAGCTTTAAAGCGCATAGGTGAGGGCCCTCACATACCAGTTGCGCATGCAGAAAAATATGGCTTGTTGGCAAGATGCTGCCTCAACCCAGAAGTGTCCCGTGACCACTGTGGGATGTGATCCATGCGAGGCAGTCAAGTGCAACATTCCTTGTAATACTAGAGAGGACATGCGAGGGGATGTTTGGTCCAGCCAGTCGAAACTTCCTGTTCCTCCTGGCTGGAGCATCCTTCCTTTAGCATGTGATAGAAGGTGGGCGTGACCTCACCTGTCCAGGTAACAAAAGGACAAGTCACGCAGCACACCTCTCTCTTTTTGACTCCCTTCTTCGTTTGAACAGCTTCTCAGCTAGGACTCCTCTGCTAGCGTTCAGCTAGCAGAAGCACTGGGATTATTTCCCCATATGGGGTAGATCCACACGTACATATTTGTAACCAAGTCTGCCTTCAGGAATCCAACTCTGAACTGATGTGAGTAAACTTCTTTTATTGACTTTGAATAAGATTGTGGCGGCTTCACTTTTTAAAGAGCAATTCAAGGGAATTTACCAGGAACGTACAATTCAATCTGAGACAGACTGAGAGGCTCACACGAGCCTGCAACCAGCTATCTGCTGTGCATGTAAAAAAAGGGGGGGGAATGTAACTCTGCTCCATAAAGGAACTTGCTAGCACAAGTTAGGAAGGATATTGATAAACGTATATCTCTCTCCTGCAACCCTGAACATTCTCACAACCACTGGGTGACTGATGGCACTCACACATCTCCCTGTACTTCCAGTGAATTTGTACCATGCGCCAGAAGAAGCGTCCCCATTCTCCTCTCATTGAGGACATTCGCTGTACAACTAAACAACCAAGACTGGCAATCTATTTCCGGCCTCTTGCCTCTCAGCAACAGCTTCTCTGGGGGGACCACAGGACATCTGCGGATCTGCCGGAAGACGTCGCGGGGGCTGCCTCCTTTTATTTATATCCCTTGTTCGCATGATGCTGCGGCCAGAACCGCCACTCTTAAGTGGCACAATCTCCCCCACGGCCGCCTCTCAAATCAAAAGCACTCAGAGAGACAAGATCAGACCCCTCAAGGCCACCTCTCCATCAGGGGCCAGCCAGCGGGAGTCGCTCCTGACCATGTTTTGCTTGCCAGCGGCACCTTCTGCCTTCAGGCTCCCATGCAGATTTCACCGTTA
This sequence comes from Podarcis siculus, assembly GCA_034642415.1. Taxonomy (NCBI): domain Eukaryota; kingdom Metazoa; phylum Chordata; class Lepidosauria; order Squamata; family Lacertidae; genus Podarcis; species Podarcis siculus. The sequence continues at coordinate 780,602 of JAXCMG010000082.1, forward strand.
CGCCTCTCCCCAAGAGAACACGGGCAGATGGAGGGCTTTGCTCATGTATTTAGCTTGCCGTGCCCTGCCCACCACCCCAATTAGACAGCTTGGCATGTGGATGACTTTATTTAAGTGACTTTGAAACAGCTGCTGGAAGGTGGCCGAGCGAAGGTGTGTGTGCTGGTCCCGGGGGCTAACTGAGAGGCGGGTCCGAGTCCAGTCCAAGGTCAATGGTGCCATATGGAGGCTGTCCATCAAAGCTGTAGCTGGGTCCAAGGCAGGGAGTTGGGTGAGGTCAGGAACTCTGGCAGAAGAGCAGGACAGGGTGCAGGCAGGAACAGGCTACCAACAACGTTGCTCCCGCAACCTGGGACTGGGACTGGCTGGCTTTTATCTGCCCCGAGGCATAGGGCGGCCCCGGTCCACAGGTGAGTCACCTCTCCTGGCCTGGAGGCAAGCACTCCTCCTGCAGGAACTTAGTTCCCTCTGCCTCTCTGCCCTGAGCCTCTGCAGCTCAGGAGAGGATGGAGGGTTACCTGACCCAGAGGCAACCTCAGCTTCCTCTGATGGGGCTGAGAGTGGAGCACCTGCAGGCAGTGGGTCCTCCATCACCTCAGGGGCCAGAGCAGACTCAACTGGTGCCTGCACCTGAGGATCCAGCACAGGTGAGGACCCTTCAGGCTCGGGCCCCAGCCCCGGCTCAGCTGGTTCTGGAGGTGGGGACTCCTGTGCAGGCTGGGATTCCTCAGGTTCAACCTCTGAGTCCGAATCCCAGGCCATCACAGTGTGTGTTCCTTGCTCCCTGGACAGCAAAGAACAGCTCTCGGGGTTGATGGGACACAGCTTTTCAAAATCTCTCCCCCACCACTTTGGTGTTCTAGAATTGTGCTTTCTTCCCCTTGCAAGGCCAACCACACCAGGGGCATCTTCCTTTGGAGTCTCTGGGCAAGGCTCCAAGATTATCTTGTGAAAACACAGCTCTAACATGACACTGCAGATGTTTTATTTTGGAACATGTGGGCATCACGAGCCGCACATGAACCGTTGCGTCCTGCCTTGGTCAGGGCCTCACATGGAGTCCTGTGTCCAATTCTGAGCACCACAATTTAAGAAGGATGTTGACAAGCTGGAACGTGAGCAGAGGAGGGCGACTGAGATGATCAAGGGCCTGGAAACCAAGCCTTATGAGGAATGGTTGAGGGATTAGGGTATGTTTAGCCTGGATAAGAGGAGACTGAAAGAAGATATGATAGCCCTCTGCAAATATCTCAAGGGGTGTCACATGGAAGAGGGAACAAACTTGTTTTCTCCTACAAGACCGCCTCTCCTGGTATGCCCCACAGAGGACCTTAAGGTCCACAAATGGCAACATTTTGGAGGTTCCGAGCCGCAAGATGGTTAGATTGGTCTCAACTAGGGCCAGGGCCTTTTCAGTTCTGGCCCCGACCTGGTGGAACGCTCTGTCACAGGAGACCAGGGCCCTGCGGGACTTGACATCTTTCCGCAGGGCCTGCAAGACAGAGCTGTTCCACCAGGCCTTTGGTTTGGACTCGGTCTGACCCTTATGCTGCCCTCCCCTTATGGTCTTGATTTATCGGCTACTTTAAAATGAGGCTGCATTTTAAGTTGCATTTTAAATAGGTTCCACCCCTCTCTTTCCCCCCTATTATGTTTTTACTGTGATTTTATTGGTGTCAGCTGGCCTGAGCCAGGGAGGGCGGGGTATAAATAAAATGTTTTTGTTTTTGTTTTTCCTGCTCCTGAAACTAGTTCCTGAACCAATGGCTTCAAGTTACAAGTAGATTCCAATTAAACATCAGAACTTTCTGACAGTAAGAGCTGTTCAACTGTGGAAAGGACTCCATTGGAAAATGGTGGGCTCTCCTTCCTTGCAGGTTTTAAAGCAGAGGTTGAATGACCATCGGTCAGGAATGCTGTGGCTGAGACTCCTGCATTTCAGGGGGTTGGACTAGATGTCCCTGGGGGTTCCTTCGAACTCTGCAATGCTATGATTCTGTAGAGGAACGGCTTGGGAGGGCTGGAACGTGCTCTGATTCTAGAATTGCAATCCGTTCCAGCTGTTCTTGAGGCTCAGCAGGCGCTCAGACAGAGGCGAGCAGCCCTCCTGCGCAACTCCAGAGCCTTGGCCCCCGTCCCATGCACCCTACTGCCTGCTTGGCAAGGGACTCCCTGCTGCTGGCTCCTCGTCTGATCTCCAGCCAAGGGAGAGGCGAAACCACAGGGAGAAACCTCAGGGCAGCGTCCAAAGCCCGGCGGAAGCCTGTGCTGTTCTGCAAAGAGTGTCTTGGAAGAGCGGGGGGCGAGGATGGAAGTGGCCCTTGGGGGGCAAGACAGAGGCTGCAGGCTGCATCTCTCTTGGGGTAGACAAAGGAAGGTGCAGGGGAGCCATCTCTACAAAGGCAGGGACAGCCAGACAGGGAAAGAAAGAAAGAAAGAAAGAAAGAAAGAAAGAAAGAAAGAAAGAAAGAAAGAAAGAAAGAAAGAAAGAAAGAAAGAAAGTGCAGCACAGAGTGAAACTATGGAACTCCCTGCCACAGGAGGCAGTGATGGCTACCAACTTGGACAGCTTTAAAAGCTACAGGTAAGTAGCCATGTTGGTCTGCAGTAGTTGAAACAAAATGTAAAAATTCCTTCTGGTAGCATCTTGTTGTTGTTGAGTCGTTTAGTCGTGTCTGCCTCTTCGTGACCCCCTGGACCAGAGCACGCCAGGCACTCCTGTCTTCCACTGCCTCCCACAGTTTGGTCAGACTCATGTTCATAGCTTCGAGCATGAATTTGACCAAACTGTGGGAGGTAGCACCTTAGAGACCAACTAAGTTTGTTATTGGTATCTGAAGGGGGCCTGCCTGATGCCTGCCTGATGCCCACGTCTTCTCGGCAGTATCCCAAGAGAGAAGAGGGTGCTGGACTGGGTGGGCAACTGGCCTGATCTAGCCGGGCGCTGCTTATGGGCGCCGTCCACAAAGGCCCACAGACCGGAGGCCCACCAAAGGCAGAAACTTTCTTAAAGTATCACATATGCTATTGTGCTGCAGTGCTTAAGTGTCAGATTAGGAGCTGGGAGACACGAGGGTTCAAAGCCACGCTCAGATTTTAAGGGGCAGTCACTGCCTCTCAGGGACGAGGGTGGCACAGAGCCTAGGACTTGCCGATCAGAAGGTCGGCAGTTCGAATCCCCGCAACGGGGTGAGCTCCCATTGCTCGGTCCCTGCTCCTGCCAACCTAGCAGCTCGAAAGCACACCAGTGCAAGTAGATAAATAGGTACCGCTCTGGCAGTAAGGTAAATGGCATTTCCGTGTGCTGCTCTGGTTCGCCAGAAGCGGCTTAGTCATGCTGGTCACATGACCCGGAAGCTGTACGCCGGCTCCCTCGGCCAGTAAAGCGAGATGAGCGCCACAACCCCAGAGTCGGCCACGACTGGACCTAATGGTCAGGAGTCCCTTTACCCTTTACCTTTACACTGCCTCTCAACCTAAACCACCTTGCAAGGTTGTTGTGAGGAGCAGGGAGAACCACGGACGTTGTCTTGGCCCACTTGAAGGAAGAGGCAGGATAGAAACGGAACAAGAGACAAATAGATGATAACTTCACAATATGCGCAGTGGTTTTATGACAACGTCGCTTTGCTTTCCAACATGTGGCGGCCTGCCGCTTGCCCACTTGCCCGCTGGCTCTCAGCCAGAGAGACCCACCGAGGGAATATCCCAGAGGCTAAGTCATGAGCCGACACACTAAAAAGTTATTAATTTATTATTATGCATTTTGCTGAGGAGTTGTGGATTTTCATTAAAGTTGCTGGTGCTGGGAAAAACATCCCAACTGCTTGTGATATTCTAATGCAGCTCACCACTAATTTTACATATAAATATGCATCTATAATTGATATGCGTTCCAAAGATATGCAATTGATATTTAATTAAATTTCCTTCTTCTCCTAATAATCTTTGTGATTACAAGGTATGCAATTATTTACTAAACCCTGAAGCCTTTTCCTCCCATCTCAGCCCCGGCAGCAGAATCTGGCTGCTGCTGCAGAAGAAAACCCCTCCCATACCCTCCAACATTTCTTTGATGAAAATAGGGGCCTTCTGCCCTACACTAGGACGTTTCTCCCATGTCAGATCTCCCGCACCCACAGACGTCATATGCACATATATGTCTGTCACCTTGAACCAGTTACAACCTCAGCCTAGCCTACCTTGCAGGATTGTTGTCAAGAACCAATGTGCGAGGGAAGGGGTCGTGTGTGACACCTTCCACAGGTAAATGGAATACAATAAATTTCTACCTGTGAGCTGCCTTGAAAAATTGCAAAAATGATCAGGTACATACCGGAGAGTAAATCCTATTGAACTCAGGGGGACTTACTTCTGAGTAAAACCGCTTAGGCTTGCAGGGTAAGGCTCCATTTACAATAAAGGAATAAACACTCCACACCTTTTTCCTAAAAACTGCTGGCTACTGAAGCAGTGCAATTAACAACAACAACAACAACAACAACAACAACAACAACAACAACAACAACAACAACATTTTATTTATATCCCGCCCTCCCCAGTCAAAGCCGGGCTCAGAGAGTAAAATAACACAGCATTCTAAAATCAATTCATTATAAAATCAGTTCAGATCAAATCGATGGCAACCATTGGGCTAGAGTTCTATGAGGATTACCGAAGGAGGGGGGTCATACTGTGCCTTGGTCAAAGGCCTGGCGGAACAGCTCTGTCTTGCAGGCCCCGCAGAAAGATGTCAAGTCCCGCAGGGCCCTGGTCTCTTGTGACAGAGCGTTCCACCAAATCAGGGCCATGCCCGAAAAAGCCCTGGCTCTGGTTGAGGCCAGCCTAACCTCCATGTGGCCCGGGATCTCCAAGATTTGAAGACCGTAATGTCCTCCATTGAACATACCAGGAGAGGCGGTCCTGTAGGTTAAAAAATTTAAAGTAGATTGCTTACATTTTCCTGCAAAATTATAGGAAGGGCTTTGTATGTCAGAGTCATCATTTCCTTCATTTTGTTACAGAAATGACGGGGGGGCACACACCCAGGGAGTGACCAAAGGGACAACGATAGACATCTGCAGAGCCAGTTGAACAGGGGTAGGCAACCTACGGCCCATGGGCCACAAGCGGCCCACAGGGGCCGTTTAACCAGCCCTCGGCGAGTCCCCCCGCAATGCGCTAAAGCACGGGGACTTGCTTCTGCAGTGCCGGAAATTGGAAATCATGTTTGCGCAGATGCCAGAAATTGCAGCTGTGCGCACTCATGCGTTGCCCGCAATCCGGCCCACAGAGGGATCTCTGCTGGAGTGAACCAGCCCAGTTGAGCAAGTCAGGTGTTCTGAAAGCCCATCTCCAGACAAGTCCTGAGGGCAAGGATATAGAGAGAGTTTTATTGTTCTTCCGGTGATGGGGACTTAAGAGGTGTTGGGAAAGGGGTCTGATAAAGGGACCTCATGTTGGTCTCGTGTCACCCTTGTAGACCCCTCCCCATTTGTGACATGCTAGTGATGTAGTGATGATGTCTCGATGATGCTGCTCAAAGTGTATTCTGGGGGAAAGAGGGAAGTTTTAAAAGAGGGGGGTCACCCCTTACTCGGGGTTCTTACTCCTGTGGGGACCTGTTGTGTGGTTGTACTGACCACTGTTTTGCTCCAAATTACTTGGCTGGAGCGTCCTTCTTTTACTGACCGCATGGACCCACGGGGGACTTGCACCCCGACAAGCTGGGCTGTTGAGTGGGAATTTTTTCCCTTAACAATTTGGTGCAGGGCTTTTATTTTCAATATCAACATGACTCCTTTTTCGCCCCTCTGCACCTTCTGATTCCAGAAAGAACAGGTTATGGAAAGCTGCCCTTGAGGTCCACAGGGTCTGGGTGCCTCCCCTCCAGGCCCCACATCTGTGGGGAGGAATCACATTGAGCCAGCATTGGGTGGACCTGGGAAGAGCAACCCTTCCCTTGCAAGTGGATCCCAATGGATCCACTACGGAACGAATGAAGCTTGAGCTTCAGGACCCCTAATCCCAGAGGGTCCCCAGACGTGGCTTTAGTCCACATGCTTAAAATTTTGGGGTCTACCAATTGGGAGATTGGGCTAACTTTTTAGGGGACAGGCCCCTGCTACACCTCTGAAAAAAAAGTGGCCTGTTTGCCTTTAGAGCGGCAACTTTAAGGAGAAAAGTTTGCAGGGATGGTAAGCTAAATTCTTCCTGGGAGCAAATTATTATCTGACATAATGCCTCGTTTCAATCATTATTTTAACCACATAATGTGTTTTATCCTGTTCTATGTGATTTTTTTTTTTCTGTAATGGCTTTGGTGTCACAAATAAAGAATATGTGTTTATTCCTTCCTTGTAGTTTTTACTGCAGATAAACATGGCTACTCTTCTGGAACATGCCTGCTGCTTTGCAAGATTCCCCTTTGATTATTTTTAAAGATGTTTTAAATGAGGGAGAAGAGAGAGATGGAGAAACGCGAAAGCAGGGCAAGAGATGTTTTCCCTCCAATCCCGAATCGTGTAATCAGGAACTCTGTTTGCTTGTCGCACAGACACACACACAAACACACACACACACCCCTTCGCACCAATCAATCTCAGGCCGATCAATCTGGCTCTGGGAACGCCTGCTGCTGCCCCTCTGCTCTCCCATCAGCCGTGGACATGAGAGCGATCTGTCAATAATATGCTACATCTCTGCCTGGGGAGCTGACTCTCAGTTGCCACCGCTCTGGCCCTGTACACTTAGCAGAACCCAAGCATCCCTGACAATCGGGATACCTTCTCCCTCCCCTACGGCCCCCAGCCAGCATCCAAGGATGGAGGGGAAGGGAGAGGCAGCCTCAAACCCTTGAGACTCCTCCGTATTAAAAAAATTCATAACAAACCAAAGGCAGCGGCACTGAAAATTCAGAGGGCAGACAAGCTTCGTCTGCAAAGCAGCGGCAGGCTTGTTTGATGGAAAGGGTGCAATCCACAGAACCAGGTGGCTGGGGTGTGTGTCTGTGTGTGTCTGGGGAGAGAAGGGCAATTGAGGACAGGCGTGGCCTGGGGAGACTTCTGAGGGCCAAGGAGAAAGACCTGGACAGATGCATCTGGCCCCCGAGCCTTGCTGCAGTTGCATCTACCATAGTCTCAAAGGCTTTTGAACCTTCTAAAGGTAAAAAAAGAAGAAGAAAGGTAAAGGACCCCTGGATGGTTGAGTCCAATCCAAGGCAACTATGGGGTGCGGTGCTCCTCTCACTTTCAGGCCAAGGGAGCCACTGTTTGTCCACAGACAGCTTTCCGGGTCATGTGGCCAGCATGACTAAACTGCTTCCAGTGCAACGGAACACCGTGATGGAAACCAGAGCGCAAGGAAACACTGTTTACCTTCCCGCCGGAGCAATACCTATTTATCTACTTGCACTGGTGTGCTTTCAAAATGCTAGGTTGGCAGGAGCTGGGACAGAGCAAGGGGAGCTCACCCCATCATGGGGATTCGAACTGCCGACCTTCTGATCGGCAAGCCCAGGAAGCTCAGTGGTTTAGACCACAGCGCCACCCATGTCCCTTCTACCCATGAACCTTCTACCTTCAAGGCACGCACTTATCTGCTAAGGAGACTCTAGTTTTCCAGGGTGTGAAATTGGGAAGAGATTTTGCTTCCCACAGTGTAGAACATCCATATGTCCCCAAGAGCCGCAACCAGAATGGCTCTGAGGCTGATGGGAACTGTGGTCCAGAGCATCTGAAGGGCACCAGATTGTCAAAGGCAGGTGAGGTTGCCTCTTCCTTCTTGCCCCATGTTCATCCCACATCAAGAAGAGGCGGCGCAGGACTTCAAACCAGCTCCAAAACCTGCCAAGTCCATTGACCAGAAGCAGAAGAGGACAAATGTACCGTGAGCAGTGATCACTCTTTGAAACAACCTTCAGTTCCCTGGAAAACAGAAGCCCTGCTGTTTTAGCTTTAAAACCCTGGAAGCCAATCCAGGAATCCAAGCAAAGTCACTGCAGTTTGGCTTCTGCCTCTTGCGGGAGAAAGTTGGCCCATGCCAACTGTGCCCCCTGGTCCACTCTCTCTGACCAAGGGCCTCTTCCCTATTGATTGATGCCCTCAGGGTCACACTCTGACCACAATCCGATCCAGTCCTATGGGGCAAGAGCTAAAACACCAGCCGTTCTCGGCTCACTCCTCGCCAACCAGGGAAGGAGCGGAGGGCCAATTCCGTCCTCTGCCTGGCCTGGCAGGGCTCCACCACTGAAGAGCTGGCTCATGAAATGTTCGGAGTACTAAAACAGCTTCTGGAAATTAATTTGCTTCCTGCTAGAGCCTCTGCAAAAGGGCAGCATGGAGAGAAAAGAGTCGTCAGCCTTTGAGGGCACAAGAGCCAAGGATTCAGGGACTCTGAGATTATTATTATTATTATTATTATTATTATTATTATTATTATTATTATTATTATTATTTTGGCTTGCTTAAAAAAAACCCTACAGAAACATTTGCTCAGACAAGTCTGGGAGAAGCATTAGAGCAGAAATCGTGCAAGCAAATATAAGTGGCATTCACCAAGAGTCACAGAATCATGGAATCGTAGAATTGGAAGAAACATCAAAGGACATCTAGTCCAATCCCCCTGCAATGCTGGAGTTGCAGCTAAAGAATCCTTGGCAGATGGCCATCCAACCTCTACTTTAAAACCTCCAAGGAAGGAGAGCCCACCGTCTCCTGAGGTTGTCTGCTCCACTGTGGAATGGCTCTTACTGTCAGAAAGTTATTCCCACTGCTTAGTCAGAATCTCCTTCCTTGTCATTTGAAACCACTGGCTAAGGAGCCCTCTGGAGCAGCAGAAAACAAGGTTGGTCCACCTTCCATGGGAAAGCTATTTGAAGACTGCTAACACATCACCCCTCAGGGTTGGTCCAGACTTCCGCTTGTGTGGTTTTGCCTTTGCCTTGATGTATCCCCCCTAAAAAACACTCATTGGAGCTAAATTGGAACAAATGGCAATCTTCGGTGTTCCAGTTCAGTGCTAAACCGCTGGTTTTCCTGGGGCTGTGGATGAGCGGGGAGCAGAGCAAGCAATGTAGGCTTTAGCAGAAGTCAGACTGTAACAGCACGGAAACAGCACCGATTCTGGGAGAAAAAGAAACTGTTGCCTCCTTGCATCTCTAAGCAGGATCGAGCTGTTAGTGACTAACTAACTTCCAGTGTGCGTTACAAAAGTTGTCAGGAGTCCCAGTTAGAAGGCAACAGAGGCAAACGTACAAGCGGCTCATTCCCCAGGGAAGGCTGCCCATTTATTTATTTTTGCCCGTTTTCAAGGCATTTCGCTCTGATCGTGAGAAAGATGATGCCTCATAATGAGGATGACCTCTCAGACAGCAGGAAGAAGACCAGGATAGAGATATGACTGCTTAATTGCAAAGCCCGTAAAAAGCTTTCATTTAAGGAAAATGTTCAGAGGCTCACGCTGACACCAATTTGGCTCGGCTCTAAGGAGCGCTGATCTGCTGGAGAGATTTTCCCCAAGCGCCGGCGTCTGGAGTGTTGTTTCAAGGGCTGCATCATGCGCCAGCTTTTGCGGCACAGAAATAAACCTGATCTATGCACCGTTTTCTGCAGGGGCCCCTTATAAAAACACACCCTTTCCCTTTCGGCCTGATGGCATCATCCTTGAGCCCCAGCTGGGAGATCATTCCTCCATGAGGGTGGGAAACTTGGCAAGGCTTTCAAAGGCCAGTCTTGGCTTTCCTTGGACGATTCGGTTACACAATTCCGAAATTATGTCCCACGAACCTGCGAAAGGAGCAGCAGAGAGGAGCCGGGTCTCTGGTCAACAGAGGACCCCCTGGAGAAACCCCCTCCAGATGTTACCCCAACAGAGATCCTGTTTGTGTGTAACATTAGAGCTTTGCCTCTCATGACCTTGTCAGCGTCCGGCGGGTCAAATGCTATTGAAACTGTGTCAGGAGCGAAGGAGGATCTTGGGCCAAAGCGAAAATCTGGAGAGCAGCAGCAAAATAAACAAGGCAGTCGTGCGGAATCCTTTTCTCGTGTTACTCCATATGGCAGCTCCAGATGAGCTGGAATCAAACCGTACATTCCATTCCGCTGAAGCTGACAGCAAGCTGCTCGATGAAGTCTCTGAGAGATTTCTGCAGTCTTGCAGGGAACAAACGAGGGAGCCGGGAAGAAAAGGAAACCAGCGGACGGACCCAATTACCCTCTCGGCTGTGTCAGCGCTGTCGCCTGTAGGGTGATACCTTGCCTTTGGTTGCAGGCCTAGCATAGCATGCTGCTGCACACATTATAGAAGGACACACACACACACACACACACACTGCCTGGTATAGTCAATGTGTATGGTCAATTATTGCCTCTTCTCATGACCTGAACTCCGCTTCCATTTGCAGGGAGAAGAGGTCCTAAGGCAGCCACTTGGAAAAGTCAAGGGACCCCTGGCCTGTCCCCTGAGGGTCCTTGTAAAATGGGAGCTGGCTGTGCCGCTGATATCTCTTGGCATCAGCGAAGGATTCTATGGAGGGGCAACAACAATAATAATTTATTATTTATTCCCCGCCCATCTGGTTGGGTTTCCCCAGCCACTCTGGGCAGCTCCCAGCAAAATATAAAAACACGATAAAACACCATATGTTAAAAGCTTCCCTAAACAGGGCTGCCTTCAGGTGTCTTCTAAAAGTCAGATAGATGTTTATTTCCTTGACATCTGACAGGAGGGCGTTCTACAGGGTGGGCGCCACCACTGAGAAGGCCCTCTGCCTGGTTCCCTGTAACCTCACTTCTCGCAGGGAGGGAACTGCCAGAAGGCCCTCGGAGCTGGATCTCAAAGTCTGGGCTGAATGATGGGGGTGGAGACTCTCCTTCAGGTCTACTGGGCCAAGGCCGTTTAGGGCTTTAAAGGTCAGCGCCAACACTTTGAATTGTGCTCGGAAACGTACTGTGAGCCAGTGTAGGTCTTTCAAGACCAGTGTTATGTGGTCTCGACGGCCTCTCCCAGTCACCAGTCTAGCTGCCGCATTCTGGATTAGTTGTAGTTTCCGGGTCACCTTCAAAGGTAGCCCCACATAGAGCGCACTGCAGTAGTCCAAGCCGGAGATAACTAGAGCATGCACCACTCTGGCGAGACAGTCCGTGGGCAGGTAGGGTCTCATCCTGCGTACCAGATGGAGCTGGCAGACAGCTGACCTGGACACAGAATGGACCTGCACCTCCATGGACAGCTGTGAGTCCAGAATGACTCCCAGGCTGTGCACCTGGTCCTTCAGGGGCACAGTTACCCCACTCAGGACCAGGGAGTCCTCCACACCAGCCCGCCCCCTGTCCCCCCAAAACAGTACTTCTATCTTGTCAGGATTTAGCCTCAATCTGTTAGCCAGCATCCATCCTCTAACCGCCTCCAGGCACTCACACAGGACCTTCACCACCTTCACTGGTTCTGATTTAAAAGAGATGTAGAGCTGGGTAGGGAGACATTCTGTAGATATTCTGTAAAAGGTAAAGGTAAAGGAGGCTGTTTACCTTCCCACCGGAGCTCTACCTATTTATCTACTTGCACTTTGATGTGCTTTCGAACTGCTAGGTTGGCAGGAGCAGGGACCATTGCGGGGATTCAAACCGCTGACCTTCTGATCAGCAAGTCCTAGGCTCTGTGGTTTAACCCACAGCGCCACCCGCAACATTCTGTAGCCACTCCCATTTCCTCCAACTGCTCTCCTCCTCCTCCACAGTCCAATTCTGTTCACACCAGAATAATACGTAGTGGCCCCCCTGCTTTGGAACACCCTCCCCAAAGAGGCTCCTCTAGCTGGCTTTTAGTTTCAGCAGCAAATGAGAGTGTTTCTACATGCAAGGCGGTTTCCTTGGTTCCCGTTCTCCAGTCCGTGTTTTCAGGGATGCCGCTGGGAAGTGGGTTTTAGACGTTTCATTTGAGCGGCGTGTGCTTTTTATGCCATGATTGCTAGCCTCTATTGTTCATCATTTTGCATATTTCATGTGCAATGCTTCATGTATTTTCCTTTAACCAGAGAGAGAGAGACTTATGAATTTATAAACTCAGCAAGCAAACATGCAGGTTTCATGGGGGTTCATGGAAGTGTAACCAATGGGATTCTATCCTGCATGACTAACTTAGACACCCTCCAGCTTCTCCACCCAACTTGGTCTAAATAAAGCCAAGGGATGAGAACCTGTTGCCACCTGTATGGGGTCTGCCTGATGCACACGGTTTAGGGATCAAATGCCTGAGTTAAGTGGATAGCAGTGAGAAACACCAGGCCTACGTCACAGGGAGTGTTAGAAATCAAAATATTTTTGGGCAAGGGACTTTGGGCACAATATACAATTTTCAGGATGGGAAAAATTATGGTGATTTGCAGCGTGTTATACAGTGGACGCTTGGGTTGTGAACATGATCTGTGTGCATGCGCGTGTTGCACTTCTGCGCATGTGCAACCACCGAAACCTGGAAGTAACCCATTCTGATACTTCTGGGTTTTGGCAGTCTGTAACCCAAAAAAACACAACCTGAAGCACCTGTAACCTGAGGTATGACTGTACATTAAAAGGGCTGATTTCCTTCAGAATGGAGAGGTTTGATCTTCTTGCAGTCCATGGGACTCTCAAGAGTCTCCTCCAGCACCACAATGTAAAAGCATCCATTCTTCGGCAGTCAGCCTTCTTTATGGTCCAGCTCTCACTCCCATACATCACTACTGGGAAAACCATGGCTTTAACTATACGGACCTTTGTCGGCAAGGTGATGTCTCTGCTTTTTAGGAGGCTGTCTAGGTTTGTCATTGCTTTTCTCCCAACAAGCAGGCATCTTTTAATTTCATGAAAGGTGGTGAAAGGTGGAATGAAATGAATGAACGAACGAATGAATGAAATCATTGACTGGACAAGTCTTCAGTTGAGTGCCCATTGACACTTCACTTGACAGCCCACACGCTTGCTTCCAATCAGGATTTTATGGGCAACGCTCCTGCCTTCCCATAAAATCCCAGCATCACAACCCTCTGAAGGCAGAGCTGGCTGATCAGGGCTGAGTCGCCGCTAAGAGTTTGCATCCCACCTTCCTGCCTCTTTCTTTTTATAAAAGTTTCTTTCCTTTCCTTACCTGGCTTTGCCTGATGTTTTGTATTTCACGGATTTCCCAGTTTCATCAATGCACCCTCCTTCAACCCCTGCATCTCTGCCTTTTTGTCTTTATTTCTCTCCTCTCCCTCTCAATCTTATATTTTTCTTATGCTGTTTGCCGCATTAGTGGCGTTACCTGCCATTATTTTGCGATCTCCCCTGCACCTTAGTCTCCCTGCAATTCCACTGGCTGTACTGTTGGCAATTTAGTGCCTTGGAACATGGACATGTTTCGGTCCATCCTGGACTCTGCTTTAACCCTTGCACTGCCTCAACTGACTTCTTAAAAACAGGCTTGCTGGGTCAAAAAGGGCCGCCTTGCCCATAAGCAGCTGGCCAGGTTCCTCCAGGCGGGGGGGGGGGGCTGAGGAGGGCACAAGGGCAACCAAGTGTCAACTCCAGTGTTTTCCCTCAGCATCTGATAGTCAGAGGTAGAATCAGAATCATAAAGGGACCCCCAAAGGTCATCCAGTCCAACCCCCTGCACTACAGGAATCTCAGCTAAAGCATCCATGACAGATGGCTACCCAATCTCTGCTTAATAATAATAATAATAAAATTTTATTTATATCCCGCCCTCCCCAGTCGAAGCCGGGCTCAGAGCGGCTAACAACAATAAAAGTAACACAGCATTCTAAAATCAATTCGTTCTAAAATCAATTCAGAATCAAATTAATGGCAACCATTGGGCTAGAGTTCTATGAAGATTACAGAAGAAGGGGGTCAGGCTGTGCCTTGGCCAAAGGCCAGGCGGAACAGCTCTGTCTTGCAGGCCCTGTGGAAAGATGTCAAGCCCTGCAGGGCCCTAGTCTCTTGTGACAGAGCGTTCCACCAGATCGGGGCCACGGCCAAAAAAGCCCTGGCTCTGGTCAAGGGCAGCCTAACCTCCCTGTGGCCCGGGACCTCCAAGATGTGTTTGTTGGAAGACCGTAAGGTCCTCCGTGGGACATACCAGGAGAGGCAGTCCCGTAGGTACGAGGGTCCCAGGCCGTATAAAAAACCCCTTCCCTTTACTAATATTGGCTGTCCTTTTTTTGTGGCTACCGCAATTGCATCCATTCACGTCAGGAAGAAACAATACGACGGGTTGGTAGTTTGGCAGGCCGAGGAACGCTCACAGTAAAAAAGCTCCGGTGAAATACGCAGCGGTAAAGACAAGAAGCCGGCGAATGGGAGACCCCCAGTGCAGCAGAAACAGGAGCAGAACGAGGAGGGAAATGGGAAACCTCATCCATGAAGGCTGCCCCTTACTGCTCTTTCACAAGCATGGAGGCCTAATAGTTCGTGAACGCTGAAGGCGCCATGCCAGAATTACCGATCGCTCCCATCACAACCTGGGATTTATCTCCGGGCTTTGAGGAAAGAGTTATGAGCGGGTCAGCTGAACGCCAGGGAAATGGTCTGTGCTCCGCTGCAGCTCGGCTGGTGAGAAGCAAGGTGAGAGGAGCCTTGCCGTGTCTTTCGTTCCCACAGCTGCGGAAGAGCTTGCCTGAAAACCAGGATCCCCAGCTCAGCCACACATCATCTTGGTTGCCCTCCTTTGCACACCTTCCAGCTTGTCAACATCCTTCTCAAATTGTGGTGCACAGAATTGGTACTATGACTTCCCTTGATCTGGAATTGATGCAGCCTAGAATAGCATCCGCCTTTTTTGCTGCTGCATCACAGTGTTGGCCCATGTTAAGTTTGTAGTCCACCAAGACCCCTAGATCCTTTCCACATGTACTACTGGCAAACCAGATGTCCTCTATCCTATATTTGTGCATCTGGTTCTTCCTGCCTAAGTGCAGAACCTGACGTTTGATTTGTCCCTATTGATATCCATCTTGTTAGCTTGTGCCCAGTTCTCCAATCTGTTACCGGTCATCTTGAACTCTGATTCTACCTTCTGCGGCATTAGCTGCCCCTCCCAGTTTGGTGCCACCTGCAAATTTGCTGAGCATCCCCTCAATTCCTTCACCCAAGAATGAATATAGCAATTTGTGAAAAGGTGGCATCAACGCCTCAGCAGAGGAGGAAATAACAGCACTGAGTACATGGTGCAGCTCAGGGTGGGGCAGAAGGTGAACAGGCTTTTCAGGGCCCCCTCCGTCTTCCCTGCACAGATAAACTCTATTTTGGGACTCAAAGTTCAGACGGACACATTTTGACACAGCTACAAATCATTTGGTGCTTTAAGGGTTAATAAGCAATTGGCCGGGCTGACTCTTGTGTTCCTGGCCCCCACCCAGGGGTGCTGAGATCCTCAGGGCACCTCTCAGGCCTTCTCTGGGCTCCAGGTAACTGTGGCAGGCTGGTCCAGATCGCATCTCATTTGCACGAAACTGCTTGGCGTCAGCAGACAACTCTGTTAAGTGTGCTTGGAGGGGCGGCTGCCAAAGTCGGGATATGAAGTTAATAGTCAAGAATGTGCTGGTAGAGTAAAGGAGGGGCTGGAATGGGGGGGGGAGAGATGTTGCGGGGGTGTTTGGCTCACAGCTGCCCAGCTGGTGGCCCTTGGCGAAGCAGCCCATTATCCTCCATTAGGAAGGAATTGTAAGGAAAATCAACAGCCTCCAGAAAAGGGCAGGGGGGGGGAATCCAGCTCATTACAAAAAGGAAAGAGGGAGGGAGAGAAATAGAGGAAGGAAGGAAAGAAGGAGTACATGTAGCAGAGGCTCCTTTTCTCTCCCCCAAATTGCAACAGAAGGGAGGAAATGAGATGTTCTTCTTGCAAGGAACTGACTCCAACTGCCCTTCAGGAATCATCACCAGGAAAGTCCAGGACAGGGACAGGATCTGTGAGTGCAGAAGGGAAGCCACAGGTGGGCTGAAGCCCACCACCACCAGTGCAGCCCCTGCCCACAGGTGTCCAAGGACAAGCCCCCCCCCCATCCAGCCCGCCTGCTGTCACGGAGGAAGCTCGAGGTTAAACAGCAAGCAAGTAGGTGCATCTCATCTGTTTGCCACCACGAGCTGTCAGATAATCAATTCCCTGACGCACAATGAAAAAGAAAGAAAAACCCAGAGAGAGGGAGAGAGAGAGAGGGAGAGGTCTTTAGCTGCCACCCCAGCAGGGAAGTCTCAAAGGAGGAGGGGGGGAGCCTCTATCCTGGATGGAGAAACCCAGACTGGCCTCAGGATTGGGGACAGAGCCCCTCGCAGACCACCACCCCAGATTGACTCCTGCGCCAGCGCACCAAGGATCCGCACAGGTTCCGAGGTGGCATCTCCATGGGCTGAGACTCCAGGATAAGATGCAGGTTCGTATCCTGCCCCCTCACCCTGCTCCCTCTTCCACTGCACCCCCCAATGTGAAGCAGACAGTGTTGAACAATCAAATACTCATTAAATAGTAAGAGGCCGCAAGGCCATGCTGGAGAATGAGGCTAAAAGTCTGCTTGCCCCCCCCCCCACAGGCTTTGCTCAAAACAGGAGCGATCGGGCCTTGCAGCACGGAATCACAGAACTAGAGAGTTGGAAGGGACCCCCAGGTCCCCTCATCCAGCCCCCAGAGCCTGAGGACATTTCAGAGCGGCAGCAGAGAACAATTTGCCAACGAACTGGTGCCCTGGGGGTCAAATCCATGCATGTCCTGTGGCTCTGCCACCCTTAACGGTGGCTGAGAACCAGCCTCTGTGCAGAAGTTAGCTTCATTTCCATCCTGCTAGCACCCTTCCACCCCCAGGGGCGAGAGATCGGTGCCCTAGTTATCAGCCCATGTGCCAAGGGCAGAAATCCAGCTGGAGGGCGGCGGAGGGGCACAAATGGCCAACGCACGCCCACAACGAGGCCACATGTCAAAAGTGGAGGCCAGCCCAGGCAGCCTGGAGGGAGTCCCCATCCCTTTCCCCACCAACGGAGTGGCAGTGAGGAAGGTCAAACCCAGAGCGTGTGGCTAAGTGAGGGTGGGGTACCTTGCTTTTGGCTCTGGACCTGCCACGCCTCGGCTTTTGCTCCTGGTCTCCCCGTGGGGTCGGTTTCCTTCCCAGAGAGGCGCCCATCTTCCTCCCCACGGCGCTGACTCTGTCCCTCGCTCATCTCCACACTGGCTTGAGGACAGGGCGTAGAGCTCACACCCGGACGGACACACACGCACACAAATGCTCACTGTCAGGCGGACACACACACACACACACACACACACACACACTCGCACATTCCACAACCTTCCCTCCGTCCAAGCAAAACAGCAGCGGCTGTGCTGAGGGGATGCACCACGGCCAGCTTTGCAAATGACCCTTTCTGCAAGCCCCTCACCGCTGCTGTTGCAGGAGGTGTTTGTGTCTTTCCTCCCTTCCTGCCTCCCCCCTCGCCCTGCCAGACCTCTGCCTCTCTCTCCTCTCTCAGGCCAGCTGTCCCGAACGGCCCCTCTGGTGCTGCCTGACCCAGAAGGAAGGGGGCAACTGCCAACCACCTGCCATCGGCTCCAAAGGCTGAAACTCAACACCATGTGAGGTTCCAGAGGACAGAGAGCCCAGGAAAGGATGGGCTGGGGCTAGGGGGAGTGGAGACAATGTCCTCCCTCTCATTTAGTCATTTGTTTATTTTTTTAAAAATGCTGTCCTGCTTTTCCTCCAAAGCAGCCAACGACAAGACATTCAGATCAATAAAACAGTGTCATGAAAGAGGCAGCCACAGCAGGATCGATATCATCCCAGCAGCAAAACGCGCTTCTTTGCCAGTTTGCCTCGTTTGTCCCTGCCTCTCCTCCGAGGAGCTCAAGGTGGCCCACAGAGTCACCTCGTCACAACGACCCTGCGAAGTAGGCTGGGTTAAGAGAGGGGCTAGTCCAAGGGAGCTCTGGGACGCAGGCAGGATGGGAACCTGGGGCTCTGTGGTGCTAGACTTGAGCTGCCGCACTGCCGTACATCAGACTTCAACCTCCCTCAAAGAGCTTCCATGCTTTAACCAACTGGGGAAATACACTGTTACACACCACCAGAAATCTGTGCCACTCGTATTGTATTTTTATGTTGTGGTGTGCCCTGAGATCTGCACATGAAGTTCTGGAAAAATATACAGTCGTACCTTGGTTCTCAAACAGAATGCGTTCCAGGACCATTTGACTCCCAGAACCGTTTGAAAACCAAGGTGCAGCTTCTGATTGGCTGCGGGAGCGTCCTGCAGCCAATCGGAAGCCACACCGGACATTCAGCTTCTGAAAACCAGAACACTCACTTCTGGGTTTCCATCGTTCGGGAGCCGATTTGTTCAGGAGTCAAGGTGTTTGAGATCCAAGGTATGACCGTAAAAAAATGGTATATAATGAGATCGTACTTAAACCCAGTACCAGAAGATTAACTAAGCAAGCCATATAATAGGGCTCTAAAGTGAGTAATACAGCCTAGCAGGGCTTCCCAAACTGGTCTCCAGCTGCTTTTGGATAATAATAATAATAAATAATAATAATAATAATAATAATAATAATAATAATAATAAAAAAATAAATTTATACCCCGCCCATCTGGGTGGCTTCCAACAGAATATTAAAATACAATAATCTATCAAACATTAAAAGCTTCCCTAAATAGGGCTGCCTTCAGATGTCTTCTAAAAGACCACAGTTCCCATCATTCCTAGCTAGCAGGACCAATAAATACAAATTTAATAAATAATGATAATAAATAATAAATCATATGTAGTTTTTTTATTCAGCATTTGAGAGTGGGGAAAGCGGCAGGGGAAATTTAAAAAGAGCTCGGACATGGACCGGGAAAGTGTGGGCCTGGGTCTAGAAACTGTGGGGCAAAACTTAAGTGTGGCTGAGCCCTAAGATGGACCTATGCCCTCTGTCACAGGCAAGTCTCTGGGGGACAGCATTGCCTGGATTCTCGCGGTCAGGCTTTCCTTACGGAAGAGAACAGAAGCTCCTGGAAAGATCAGGCCTTTGCTAGACATCATTGCCCAGCCTCAAGCAGAACCACGGTGAGAAACTGTTTCAAAACCCAATTGAAAACCCCTCCTGAAAACAGCAGCAAGGTCTGCTCCATTCAGCATATCCATGGACAGGTCACAATCCAGACACTGGCTCACATCGCTGCCACATGACGCTCCCCATTCCGTGAGACATTCTTCGGAGATTTCTGCACCTTTAGCCATCACAAAAGTGTAAAGGTAAAGGTAAAGGGACCCCTGACCATTAGGCGTCTTGGTTGACCACAAACTTGACAGGAGCCAACAGTGTGACACGGCAGCTAAAAAAGCCAATGCAATTCTGG
>JAXCMG010000082.1:809946-850150 GCA_034642415.1 Podarcis siculus
ATATATATATATATATATATATATATATTGGGGGGGAGAAATGAACAAATTCCTACGCCCCACAAATACCCCAGAGATCCATTTTAAATAAAAGCACACACTCTACTCATGTAAAAACACGCTGATTCCTGGACTGTCTGCGGGCTGGATTTAGAAGGCAAATGGGCTGGATCCGGCCCCCAGGCCTTAGTTTGCCTACCCATGTTAATTGTCTAGGGAGCTATTCCCAGGTTTGTACCCTATGGAGCAGTTGCAGCAGAAGGAGGTCCACTCCCCCTCCGCCAGCTTAGGAACCTTCTACCAATGGGCTGCACACACGCAGCCAGAGACTATGCCTGCCTGGAAACTGCCTCTGCTCCTCCCTTTTCAGTCCCCTCCTGGTTCTGGAAGACAGTGGTGCAGGAGAGGATGGGGAAGCCTCCAGCCCTTCATTTGTCTGACCTGCCTCTTCCTCCTCTTCTTCCGACCCATCCTGTGCTCCACCCTCCAGCTGTGAAGCTTCCCTTGCCCCCAGCTCTCACCTCCTGGCCGGTACAGCCCCCCACAAATCACTGCCCCTCTCTCCCAAGTCAGACGCCAGCCCCGCTTCCCCCAGTGCACACTTGTCAGCATCTTCCCTGTCCCTGACGGACCATAAAATTATCTATAAAAACAGTTTTAAACAGCTACATTGTTAGCCTATTTACTTATTTCATAAAATCCATACACCTCGTTATAAAAAACTTTCAAGTGGTTGACGAAAAAGATAAGACAAATAACATTGCTGTTTAAACAGAATGAACAACAATTACTTAAAGCGTCCAAAAAAAATTATTAAACAACAATAAACGAAAAACAAATTAAAACATGAACCAGCATTCCAAATATCTGGGTAGGCTAAACAAAATAGGATCAAGCAAAATTGCAAACAAACATGTGCATATTAAGAGAAATTCTAATTTAAATGCTGATGAATTTTCATGAGGGATTATTAAATATATTCATTTATCTTATAGAAAGGATGTTGAAATGTGGAGAAATGAACTTAAGGCTGAAAAAACAACAAGCTATTGGGAGAGAACGAAATGAACTGCCCTTCCCTTTGCACACAAAACGGCAGGTGATGCTTTTCAGGGCAGGCAGAAAGAGGGTCCCCAGAGTCTGAAATGCACAGCGATTACCTGTACAGGTGGGCCTGGCTCCCAACATGTTGTGAGGAAATATTAAGAGATAAATGGTATCAGTTGTCTCTATACTAACACACAGAGCATGGGGAAAAACACAACGAATTTGAGCTCATACAGGATGGCAAATAGGACCTAGGAGGCATTACTAAAACCTGGTGGGATGAGACACATGACTGGAATGTAGGAACTGAGAAATATAACCTACTCAGAGGAAACAGAACAAACAAAAAGGGAGGAGGAGTAGCATTGTATGATCTGGAGCAGATTGAGACTACAGTGGTATCTCAGGTTAAGTACTTAATTCGTTCCGGAGGTCCGTTCTTAACTTGAAACTGTTCTTAACCTAAAGCACCACTTTAGCTAATGGGGCCTCCTGCTGCTGCCACGCCACTAGAGCACAATTTCTGTTCTCATCCTGAAGCAAAGTTCTTAATCCGAGGTAATATTTCCTGGGTTAGCAGAGTCTGTAACCTGAAGCGTATGAAACCTGAAGGGTATGTAACCCGAGGTACCACTGTATAGGGGTAAAAATTGTAAGAGAGAGGAACAACAGTGACCTTACTGTGGGTGTCTGCTATAGACCGCCAAGCCAGACTGAATGATGTCTTCCTAGAGCAGATTACCCAACATTCAAAAAGGAGAGAAATAGTAATCATGAGGGACTTCAACTTCCTCGATATTTGTTGGGACTCAAGAATGTAAGGTCCGACAAATTCCTCCGTTGCCTTGCTGACAATTTCATTTCCCAGAAGATGGAAGAAACAACAAGGGGATCATCTGTCTTGGACCTGGTCCTCACCAATAGGGAGGAACTGATAGATGAAGTGGAAGGGCTCAGAAACTTTGGAGGAAGTGCTCATATTCTCCTGGGTTTCAGGATACAGAGCAAAGGGAAAGCTGTGTAGTTGGAAATGCAGTCTAGACTTTAAGAAGGCCAATTTCAAAAAGCTGAAGGAGCTACTGGGTGTGATCCCGTGGTCAGAAATACTCAAAGAGAACGGAGTCCAAGTTGGATGGAAGTTTCTAAAATGAGAAATACTGAAATTCTGAATGCAGACAATTCCAATGAGAAAGAAATGAAAGAGGCATCTAAAGAAACTGGTGTGGCTAAATTAGAAGCTTAAAGATGAGCTGAGATTTTAGAAGGGCTTGTATAAGAAACGGGAGAAAGGGGAAATAACAAAGGAGGAGTACACACGTGTAGCCAATAGTTTCAGGGAGAAGGTCAGGAAGGCTAAAACTGAGAATCAGCTCAGGCTTGCAAGTAAGGTTGGAAAAGAAGTTTATTTGGCTATCTTCGAAGCAAGAAGAAGAACAAGCAAGTTGTAGGTCCTCTGCATGGAGAAGATGGAGAAGTGCTACTGGGTGACAGAGAAGAGATGGAACTGCTCTGTCTTCGCCCAAAAGGAAAGCAATGTCCAACCTGGTGATAATAATGATGAATAAATGATGTAAGGAGGGAGCTGCAGCCTAAGATAGGCAAAGAGGTAGTAAGGGAACACCAGGCTAATTTAGATGAATTCAAATCTCCAGGGCCTGATGAGCTGCCCACAAGGGGACTAAAGGAGCTTGTGGATGTAATCTCAGCGCCTGCGTCTATAATCTTTGAGGATTCTTGGAGAACAGGTGAGATCCCAGCAGGCAAAATGTTGCTAATGCTTTTTAATGAAAACTGCTTGAGGGACACATTTTCTGCTTCAGCGGACGCTGCCCAAGGGTGATGCCAACAAAGGAGGGATACCCTGTAGCCTCTTCTGAAGTGCGTGAGGGATTAAGGAAGGGATCTCAGTACACTGTCGTTCTTCATCTGCTATCGTATGTTAAAATTTGAGACTTCAGTCTAGAGCATAAGAAGGAGTCCTGCTGGATCAGGCCAATGGCCTACCTGGTCCAGCATCCTCTTCTCACACTGGCAACCAAGATGGCCATGATGAGAAGCCAGAAACCAGGAGTCAAGCATGAGGGTCCTCTCCCTTCCTGTGGTTTCAGAAGCACTGCATTGGAATCACATTATGGCTGATAGCCACCCATGGCCCTCTCCTCCATGGATTTGTCCAATCCTCTATTAAAGTCAAGCAAGTTGGTGGCCATGACTGCCTCCTACAGAAGGGATATCCATAGTTGGACTGTGCACGGCTTGAAGAAGGACCTTCTTTTAAGCTGTCCTGAGTTTTTCAAACAAGATTCGAGTCTACCTTTCTCAACACAAGCCAGAGGCAGCTGCTCGCTCTTTTTCTTTCTTTCTTTCTTTCTTTCTTTCTTTCTTTCTTTCTTTCTTGCTTTCTTGCTTTCTTGCTTTCTTGCTTTCTTTCTTTCTTTTTAATATAATTTTTATTGAATTTTGCTTTACATACATCCACAGAAAGATTCCATCCAAAATTCAAACTAAAACTAAGAATAAACAAATGCATAAAAATGCATAATAACTAAATATCTTTCCCTCCACCAACAACCTATGGTTATTATTCTGATGTATGGAAGTATGAGCTGGACCATAAAGAAGGCTGATCGCCAAAGAATTGATGCTTTTGAATTATGGTGCTGGAGAAGACTCTTGAGGACTGCAAGAAGATCAAGCCTCTCCATTCTTAAGGAAATCAGCCCTGAGTGCTCACTGGAAGGACAGATCGTGAAGCTGAGGCTCCAATACTTTGGCCACCTCATGAGAAGAGAAGACTCCCTGGAAAAGACCCTGATGTTGGGAAAGATGGAGGCCACAAGGAGAAGGGGACGACAGAGGACGAGATGGTGGGACAGTGTTCTCAAAGCTACCAGCATGAGTTTGACCAAACTGCAGGAGGCAGTGGAAGACAGGAGGGCCTGGTGTGCTCTGGTCCAGGGGGTCACAAGGAGGCGGACACGACTAAACGACTAAACAATAACAACTAAATATCTTTCTCTCCACCAATAACCTATGGTTATTATTCTGAATTATCATACCCAAGCACTCTAGTCTTTTGTATTGACTTCCGTCCACCACCTCAATTTGAGTCATTTTTTTCTTTCCTTAACTGCCTTCTTGAAATGTTTTTCATTTCTTGGTATTAACTTATTTAATTATGATAACTGTTTTGTCTTTTGCAGCTGCTCTTTCTCCATGTCTCAAACCAGCCCAAGACCCTGGTGTCAGGAAATGAACACCTTACTCTGCCTTGCTCTGGAAACATGGGCAGCTGCCTTCAACCCCCAACAGTTTGAAGCCGTTTCATTGCAGGAGGTGGTTGTGCACAGCAGTCATTGCTTAGCATGTTTTGCAAGTGCTGCCAGCCCCCTCTCCCCACAAGAAGCCACAACCGTGCCTCTCCCCACCTGACCCAAAAATGGGATGGAAATGCAGCTCATGATCCCATCCCTGGTGCTCAGGAGCGGGAGCAGCTAGAGAAAATGCTTTTCTGGTACTTGATTGCTACATCACAAAGCGAAAGATCTATTTCTACTGAAAGCCCAGGACAGGATGTGGGGGACGCTCTGAATTTAGAATCAAAATGAATAATACAAAGGGATGTGCGCTGATTGGACTAACTGCTTCCATAATGCATCCAGTGTAGCAGTTACTCTTTGTGAAGCTTCCCCAGAAATCCAGGAGATTGGCAAGTCTGGCAATGGTCCTCAGCACCTTTAATAAACAATAATAATAAACTGGCAGGCCTGTGTCCCCCAACCCCACCCCCAGATCAGCTTTGACAAAAGACTGCTGAAGTTTTGCCCACGCACACATCCTTGCAGAAGGCTTCTGCGGACCTTTTTGAAAAGGCCTCTCTTGCCTAAGCCCAGCAAAAACCACCCTATTTGGCACCTGGAAATTCTCACCAACTCTGAGGGTTGTGAACATGGCAAGAGGAGGTGGCAAGGCTGGTGCTTATCTGCGACACTCATGGTGTACCTGCTCTCTCCTCGCCACCCCTGCCAGACTCTTTCCCACAAGCCCCTGTCGAGGAACGGTCAACATTGTGGAAAAAAATCATGCTCCACTCCTGTGGCCACAATTACTTCACAGGCAAGTGGGGGTGGAAGCACCCCACAAAAAAACCACTCGGTGACTTGGTCTTATGTTGGTCCTCAGGATGTGAGGGACAATCGTCTGCAAGCCTTCAAGGGGTCCTTCCCCTCTGAGATGCATCCCCTACAATTCCTCTACACAAAGCCACCTCACAGGTAGACACGGCGGAAGGAGCTGACACACCAAAGGCCTCCAGCTGCCTTGACAAATCCACTGGGAGCAGTCAAGTACAACATTCCTTTGTTTTGCTAGAGTGGACATGCAAGGGGATGTTTGGTCCAGGCAGTTGAAACCTCCTGTTCCTCCTGGCCTGGAGCATCCTTCCTTGCATGTGCCTAGTGGGTGGGTGTGACCTAACCTGTCCAGGTAAAAGGACAAGGCATGCTGCCGCTCTCTCTCTTTTCCATCTTCCTTTCATCCTGCCAGCCAAGCAGTCCCCCAGGTCATCTCCCTTATGGGGCAAACCTGTTTGTACATGTTTGTAACTTTAAGCCTAAGGTCTGCCTTCAGGGATCACACTGTGCTCTGCCTGATCGTGAGTAAACTTTCTTTTTATTGCTTCTGAATAAGACTGTGGTGCCTTTATTCAATTAGGAGGGATTCAAGGGGTCTCACCAGGAAAATATTAAAACATATTTCAATCTGGACAAGCCAGACTGAATTGTGTATTGTCTTAAGAAACTCACACGAGTTTGCAACTAGTTTTCTGCTGTCTAAAGGGGAATGGACTCTGCTAAGTAAAGGAACTTGCTAGTTCAAGTTAGGAAGGATATTAATAAACAATATATCCTCTCCTGCCACCCTGAACATCCCCACAATGCCTAGCCTTCAGCAAGAACAAAAAGTGAGGCAGGAATTGCACCCTGCACCCAGGAGGTCCTCTGGAGGTGTGGCTCTGTGGGGTCTCCTAGCCCCAAGCAAGCCCTTGATAAAGAATTTATTTTCTTTAAAAGAATAATTTTATTTTATTAATAAGCAAAATAAACCAAAGAGCATTGTACACAGGTTGTACCTTAAAGTTGTACATTGACAATAAAGGTAGTATTATTATTATAAAGAAGTCCTGTTGCAGCAGGTTGAACGTGGCATAAGGTTGGACACTATCCCACAACTTGTTGTTCCAAAACATTACAAGAAATACCTTTCCCCACAAAGCTGTGAGGCTGGTATGTGCTCTTTTGTGGCAAGTTAGCCTAAGCATAAATTGGCCCCCTCCTGCCATCTGCAAGAAGCTCATCTTAAAAGAAAATCCAAGATGTTGGCAGCCAGCAGCCTCTTTACTCGAGCTGCACAAATTGGGGTGCAGGCTGTCACAGCCGCTGACGGGCGCAGAGGGGCCAAGCACCCCTCAAAGTGCCAGCAGAGGATGGCTTGACAGATTCAGGGCATGGAAGAGGCAGGGCAGCCCTCCGTTCCCAGGGAGTTCTCTGCTGCACAAGGACAGAGAGGGCAGGGAGGCTGAGGCTGGGATGGTGCTGCTGTCTTCTGCCACAAGGAGTTGGGGAAAGGAAGAAAGCAAGCTGAGCATTATGCACAAATATGTGAGATGGACGGCACCACCGTTCTTGCTTTTCACAGAGTAGAATGGCAGCTTTGTAGGGAAGGTGACTTGGGGTGGAGAAGAGATGGAAGGGGGATCCTGAATCCTGTCCCCCATCTACCATGTCTCTGTTCCCTTTTCCCACGACCCCCTGCTTCAAAATGTGGCAATTCTGTGGTGGTGGTCACAGTGGTCACTGTAAGCAGATGGAAACAAGAGCAGGGTCTTGATTCACTTGTAGTGTAAAAATACTATGGATAATGTGGTTTGATATAACCATTGGAGTACTGGTGAATATGCAGCTGCAGGTTCTTAAAATGGAGGGAATTGGGGGGGGGGGAGTCCCAAGATTCAAAGAATCTCTTTGTGTGTCTATATATCTTTCCTAGTGTGTGTTTATTTGTACTTTGTAATTGTAAAATCAATAAAAATCAATAAAAATGTGTTGTTTTTTTTAAAATGTGGCAATTCTGATCTGCCCCCCCCCATAGGGGAACCTTAATGTCGGAGGCACAATTTGGAACAGAGAAATAGCTACCCTTCCCTACTGTAGCCCATTTCTCTGCTACCTTTCCCCCCTCCCCGATCAAAGCGGTCAAGTGGTGTCAGGAGTCCAGGTTCCCAGCTTGATAACACAGTAATCATAGTTAATTAAAAAGGATGATTTACTGTCAAAACAAACAGATAGCTCCAGACGGCTCTAACACAGCCTCCGACATCATCAGTCAAGATGACCCTTCTGAAGACTGCTTCCGGTTTCTACTGAAAATGGAGAACCTTCGCATCTTACGTTGCTTGCTTTGTTTCCGGTCCAACAGCCCTCCCCTTAGGCGACTCTGAGGAGGGATTGGATCAGCTCCCCCCTCCTCCCTTTCTGACAAACTACTTCCATCTCTGTTTGGGCCTGTCTGAACTTCCCGAGAGCTTTGGCTGGGTTCCCGCCCGCTCTCAGCCGTTCCCTTATCACCCGGCATTCCAAGGGGCGGGGGAGTTGGCACCAGTTGCTGTTCATCCTGCACAGAAGTTAACTCTTTCTGTTCCTGGCTGCTTTCTTCCGTTGGCTGCAAACCTTCACTGGGAGCTGGCTCATTCCTGACAAGTGGACATGTGTTGGGCAAGGCGATGTTGCCAGTCTCCCTCCAGCGTGCACCTTAACCGCTCACTCCCAGGAGCGATCCAAGTCACAAGCCATTGCCATGAGGGCAAAGGCCTTTGCCAGAGCCTCTGCTGCTCTTCCATGGCAGTGGGCAGGATGGGGTTCAAAAGTCTCCCAGTGGGAGGGTCAATGGGCACAGCCAAACGCTGCTGCTGGCCATTCATCTTCCATCTGGCCTCTTGGGAATCAGGAGCCTCTCTTGCGATGGAGCACTCCCCCCTTCCTGGTGGGAAATTGTGCCACACGGGCCAACCATGCCTCTCCCCCTTTGCTTCTCATTCTGGTAAGGGTTCTGCATTATGCCTCTTTTCAAAGGCAAAGCCTTTGTCACGGGGTGCCAGCAGAATCTCCCGGCCTCCAAACGCCGACAATCACTGCCAGCAAATGAGCGGACATCAAAGGCCGCCTAGCAGGGCTGTCTTGCGAGATCTGAGTCCTCGTTAAATGCTAAATGACTGGTGCAGGCGGCGGCTCGGTGGCAGAGAGCGCTTGGGTGCAGGGAGCTGCCTAATTAGCCAACCAGCCTGGACAATACGGCCGACCCCAGGTGACCGCCTGCCTCGGGAGTGCTTGACCAGCTTGCTTTTAAAACCCGTATTATCTGGGGGTGGGGAGGGGAGGGGGGAGCTGGTTCGCCCTTCTTCCGAAAAGCTGCAGATTCTTACATTGAGGAATGAAAGGGTTGAAAAGCATGGAGAACAGCTGCCATCCCAACATTTCCGTTTTGAAAATCTCAGCAGACTGCTGTTGCAGTGCCAAAAAGGGACTTCCCCAGCCCAGGTTTCCCAGAGCGAAGAGGTGGGATTGTCCCTCATCACAGAATCATAGAACTGTAGAGTTGGAAGGGACCCCGAGGGTCATCCAGTCCAACCCCCTGCAATACAGGTATCTCAGCTAAAGCATCCATAACAGAAGACCATCCAACCCCTGCTTAAAAACCTCCAAGGAAGGTGAGTCTATGTTATGGTCTGGTTTACGGGTGATCGAAGTCCCGGCTGAGGACGTCAGGACGGGGGCAAGATGGCGGGGTGGGAGCAGGAACGAGAATCCAGAAGCCAGGAGTCAGGAAGCCAGGAGTCCAAGAGTCAAAGAAGCCAAGGGTCCAAGGGTCAGGAAGCCAGGAATCAAGAAGCCAAGGTCCGAGGATCAGGAAACACAGCAAGGCAGGAAGCATGTTGCTGTGGCCAAGAGGCGAAGGGAAATGCTGACCTTATATCCCTTCTTGCCACCAGGTGCTGTGAGTTACCAATTGGCCTCACCTGTGCAGCCACACCTTGCCTCTTCAGAACAAACTTAGGAAGGCCCAAGTCCTGCAAGGCCCTACTAGTCACAGGGCCTGGCTCCTGCATGCACTCCTGAGAGTCTACAACCTACCAAAGGAGACTGTTCCAATGTCAAACAGCTCTTACCATCGAAAGTTCCTCCTGATGTTTAGTCAGAACCTCCTTCCTTGTCACTTTCATCCATTGGTTTGGGTCCTCCCCTCTAGAGCAGTGGAAAACAAGCTTGCTCTGTCCTTAAAATATTTGTAGATGGCTCTCATGACAGCTCTCGGTCTCTTCTTCTCTGGGCTAAACATACCTGACTCCCTCAACCGTTCCTCATCAGGCTTGGTTTCCAGACCCCTGATCATCCTTGTCTCCTTGCTCTGTCTGCACACCTTCCAGATTGTCAATATCCTTCTTATGTCTTCAATGCCTAGAAATGGACACAGGACTCCAGGTGGGGTGTTGCAAGTGGCTTGGTTCACTGGCTCGAGGTAATTGCTCTTTGCTGATGAAAGCAGCCTTCCCCAACCCAGTGCTCTCAAGATACTTTGGACTACAGCTCCCATCAGCCACAGCCAGCGTCAAAGGAAGCGTCCGATCCTCATTCCCAGAGTGTTCTGCTGTCCTTTCCCTTACCGGAAAAAGAAGGAAATCTTCCGGGGAGTCGCTTTGTTTTGCAAGAGCTTTCAAGTTGGCTTCAGTTGTGCAGCCTGGATTTGCCAAAAATAGTGACAGTGTAAGGGGCAAAGAGATCTGGAGGGCACCAGGCTGAGGAAGGCAGGGGAACTGTAGTGTGTGTGTGTGTGTGTGTGTGTGTGTGTGTGTACACCCTCTGCAAATAACTTTTCTATGTGTTAAGATTCCCTATAAAACTCAACACTGAACATCAAAGGACATAAACTAATATGTGCACTATCGACACTTTGACGATTACATTCACACCCATAATGTTTGTTTGATAAAGTACGTTTTAGATATATCTATATATACTCCGACATGCAAGAGGACGGTCAAGGTCTCCTCTGTTCACTGAAGCCGTCTGCTTGTTCTTCAAGAGCCCACTGATGGGTGATCAAAGGAGAAACAGCTGCTCTAATGAATAGAGGAGCCTTTCATCGATGTGGGGTGTGTGGTCCCCCCCCCGGTACTAATTATGAACCACTGGGGGGGGGGAGAGCCTTTGGGTTTGGAGCCTGCCTGGCAACCTGCAGAAAAGTTCTGCAAGGTGTTTCTTGAATTAATAGCGCAACAGATTTCTTTCAACTGCACAGGCTCCGTGAAAGCCAATGTGACAGGACCGGATGCGAAGTGGGAAGGGGTCACAGCTCAGAGAGAGTGGAGCACGCTGGCGTCACACGCAGAAAGAGGATCTAAGGTGCAGCTCCTGCTGAAAGGTGCATGCAACAGAATCACAGAATTGTAGAGTCAGAAGGGACCTCTAGCCCAGCTCCTGCAATGCAGGAATCTCAACTAAAGCATCCATGGCCCTCCAACAGGAGGGTTGCCATACATCCGGAAAAACCCAGACGTGTCCTCTTTTGCGGGGCCAACATGCCCATCAGGGTGGATTTTTACATTTTAAAGGAAATGTTTTTTGTTTGAGGGAGGCTGCTTTGCATGCCACGGCTGCTGCCAACCCGAGTTGGGGAAAGAGGTGTGTGGGCACGGCAGTGGCGGCCCCGTGTGCACCTCTTTCCCCATCTCAGGCTGGCAGTGGCTCAGGCTGTCCTCTTCGTTGCTCTTCAAGATATGGCAACAACGGGGGTGGGGTGGGGGAGAATGGCTCCTACCCTAAGGTTCTGCCAGAATCTCTATTATTATTATTATTATTATTATTATTATTATTATTATTATTTTAGTAACTCGAATCTGTTGGTTTGGGCCCTCTGCTCCAAAGCACTCCTCTCCTTACGCCCAAAGTCAGCTTCTTTTGGGGACACGGGGTCGCAATGATGATAATCAAAGATGCGCTCTCTGCCCCAACTTGACAACTCTGTGTTGTTGTTGTTTAGTTGTGTCCGACTCTTCGTGACCCCATGGACCAGAGCACGCCAGGCACTTCTGTCTTCCACTGCCTCCCACAGTTTGGTCAAATTCATGCTGGTAGCTTCGAGAGCACTGTCCAACCATCTCGTCCTCTGTCATCCCCTTCTCCTATTGCCCTCCATCTTTCCCAGCATCAGGGTCTTTTCCAGGGAGTCTTCTCTTCTCAGGAGGTGGCCAAAGTATTGGAGCTTCAGCTTCAGGATCTGTCCTTCCAGTGAGCACTCAGGGCTGATTTCCTTCAGAATGGAGAGGTTTGATCTTCTTGCAGTCCACGGGACTCTCAAGAGTCTCCTCCAGCACCAGAATTCAAAAGCATCAATTCTTTGGCAATCAGCCTTCTTTATGGTCCAGCTCTCACTTCCATACATCACTACTGGGAAAACCAGAGCTTGAACTATACAGACCTTTGTTGGAAAGGTGATGTCTCTGCTTTTTAAGATGCTGTCTAAGTTTGTCATTGCTTTTCTCCCAAGAAGCAGCCTTGCCGTGGCAAAGGGGCTTGAGTAACTCAGAGAAGCTATGAGCTATGAACAGGTCATAGTGGAGAGTTTTGACCAAACGTGATCCACCTGGAGCAGGAACCGGCAAGCCACTCCAGTATCCCTGCCAAGAAAACTCCGTGGACGAAGACAACTGGCAACTCTGTAGAGCTGCTTATTTGTCCCCCCCCCCCGCCCCGCCTTGCTCCCTCCGAAGCCAGATTCTGTATACTAGAAAACTCGCTTGCTTCTCCTCACTCCTGGCAGTTCAGAGCACGATAAACAGCCAGAATGTTGGGAAACAGCTATTGCACACAGGGAGGCTAAAATTCCCCCTGTCAATACAGAAACCGTGTGCTCCCCCGAGGGGGGCAGCGGGAGTGAATGCTAAGTACCAATGACAGTGTTTGGTCCATTTTAACCCTGCGATTAACTCAGCTGCACTGCAGGGGAAAGGTAACCACAGCCCCAAAGTGGGAGGCAGCGGGGCGCGGGGTTTGGCCTTCCAGCAGCACCAACAGTGTGCGCGAGAAATACGGAGGGCTTTTTTTTTTGCTAATACATTCAGGGGCAGAGGGAGAGCTGCGATCATTAATACGTGAGGAGCGGGGCGGAATTAATGCTGAATCGAAAGAAAGCCGGCTGCTGAACTGCATATTTAAGGCAGGCTCTTTAACAAGCTAACAAAAAGGGGAAAGTCCGGGCGATTAACGCTCTCTGGCAGGACACGGTTTAAATTAAGGCCCTGCTTCCGCGAAGCAATTAAAGCCGCGCTTTGGTCTCTCTGGAATTCAAAACGGCTCCATCTGGATACTTGGAAGCGGAAAGTGCCCACAAAACAGCCCTCCCGCTCTGGCACCTCCCGGGTCCTGCTGGAATCAAGCGCGCGGCCAGGAGGCGCACGTTGCCACTCTCGGCCGTGCGCCACGGAGTCCCTGGAGGAAGAGGAGGCTTAATCAACCCAGCGGGCCAAAGCCGGTGGGCACACCTGAGCCTGGTGGCGAGAGAGCCGGGCAGGTGAGCTGTGCATGCTCCCTGTCTCCTGTTGCTGATCAATAAAGGCCTCCTGAGCGTTGGGGAGGGAGGCGTCCCCCTTCCCCAGAACATGGATCAGGAGCAAATCAGAGCTGCAGAAACCAGCCTTTGCTAACCTGGTGCCCTGCAGATGTTTTGGGCGGCGGCTCCTACCAGCTTCAGGCGCTGAGGGTCTCCGGATAGGGAGCGAAGCGCCCAGGGGGCACCAGGTTGGCAAAGCCTGCTTCATAAATGAAGCAGCTTGAGGGAGGTGTGGGATCTAATCACGCCAACAAATTTGGTTATTTCCCCCTGCCTTCGTTTGATGTAATCACGAACTGCTGGAGAGAAAGTGGCGGGGGGGGCGGCGGCGGCGGGGCGGGTAGCGGCTGCCCATCTGGATTTTAATAAAGTGCCCACGCTGACTCACAGAGTGTTCCTTATAAATTCGATTCAAATTAACTTGGAAGCAGCCTCACCAACACGCGCACGCAAGCAGAACACCCGGGAGGGTCGTAGCCTCACGAAGCCGAGCTGCCGCAGGGCCTGACTTGGGGGGGGGGGAGAGGCTTGCCCAAAGCAGACCCCCTCAAAGGCCAGCCTCGTGAATGCAGAGCACCGGAAGGCACCCAGTGGGTCTCCAGGGCCACCGCTTCAGCCCCCCAATGCCAGGGCCTGCCCTCACCTGCCAGCCCAAGCCTAGTATCGCCCAGAAGAACCCAGAGCACCACAAGACCAAGGCAGGGGGAACAGAAATCAACTGGCAGAGAGTGCCAGGCGACCCGAGGGGGAAAAATAAGTGAAATTCATGAATGAAGCGTTAAACCATTACCAAGAAAAAGCCCTTATCACTAGCTTGTTTGCTTTAGAGGAGACCTTTCTGACTGGCTCCACGTAAGGTTAACACACACACACACACACACACACACACACACACACACACACACACACGAAATATGAGCAACATTTCCTTCCTTCTGAGAGCAAAGAACATCACTGGGCGCAATAGACAAAGTCGGGAAGATACGGCCCAAGACTCTCATCGCGCAGTCTCTAATTTTTCTCATGTCAATGAAAACAGGGACGCAGCCCAGTGGGACCAGGAGAGATGAGAATCCTGCCACTGGTGGAGGAGGATGCAGGGAGCGGATGGAGGGAGGTAAACAAGAAATGCACCCAGGGCGTATTCAGGTTAATCCAGCGAGGGGGAAAGCAACTCCCAGCCCAGATGTCGAGACGAGGAGGAGGAGGAGGGACCTGCTTGTTGCAGAGCGAAGTTATTCCAGGGGGAGGAGCAGAGGCTTAGCTGGAGAGGCGCCTGGCAGCCTCAGGAGCTGGTCAAAAGGCACCCGGTGCATCTCAGCCCCGCTATCCGAAGGACTCGGGGTGCGCAACAATTAACGGGACCCGTTAAAAGCAAAACAGGAGGATCCCTTCTCCTCAGCAACCGTTAAAGGCTGTGCTCTTCTGCTTTGGTTCTCAGGGGCTACGTTTCACGTTCGCAGGCAGTGGATTTCCCAGGACCCTTTCACTGGATCCTGGAGATCCTGGGTGTGGGGGGGGGGGGGAGGACACCAGCCTCCCAGAGCAGGAAGATGCCGTCTCGGGCTCCGGAAAGCACCACAGAAGCTGACGGCGCTGCTTCGTCAAATCCAAGCATAGCTGTCAACGTTTCCCCTTTTTAAAGGGAAATTCCCTTATTCCGAATAGGATTCCTCGCAAGAAAAGGGAAAAGTTGACAGCTATGAATCCAAGTGCAGGGGGGTGGTCAAGCCAGCCCTTCAAACGTGCCAGCAGGATGTAGGGGGTGGAGGCACTTGGGTAGGGGTGGCTGAAGAAGAGTCAACGGGTCCAAATTCAGGCCAAGCCATGAAGCTCATTGCGTGTCCTGGGCTTGGCAACTCTCCCCCCCCCCCCCCCCCCCCCCCCCAGGGCTGTCCTGGGATAAAAAAAAGGGGGAGCCATGTACCCCACCCCAAGCCTCCCTTAGACAAAGGGAGGGACAGGAATGTGATAAATAATACAATAACTGCTGCTGCCCCCCCCCCAGGAAACTACCCAATGCTTGCCTTCCAGCCCGAAATGATCACTTCCTCCGCCAAATATTCTATCAGTGTGGATGAGAGTGGATGGATGCAAGTGGACTGCAAGGATCCTGCACCTTCCAACAGTGGTGCAGAGGGGACTCAGAAGGTGGTAGAGTTCTCCTTCCTTGGAGGTTTTTAAGCAGAGGTTGGAGGGCCATCTGTCAGCGATGCTTCAGTCAAGAGTCCTGCATTGCAGGGGGTTGGTACGCTTCTGAACACAATTCAAAGAGTTGGTGTTGACCTTTAAAAGCCCTAAATGGCCTCAGTCCAGTATACCTGAAGGAGCATCTCCACCTCCCTCGTTCTGCCCGGACACTGAGGTCCAGCACCGAGGGCCTTCTGGCAGTTCCCTCACTGAGAGAAGCAAAGCTACAGGGAACCAGGCAGAGGGCCTTCTCAGTGGTGGCACCCGTCCTGTGGAACGCCCTCCCACCAGATGTCAAAGAACAACTACCAGACTTTTAGAAGACATCTGAAGGCAGCCCTGTTTAGGGAAGCTTTTAATGTTTAACAGACCGCTGTATTTTAATTGTTGGAAGCAGCCCAGAGTGGCTGGGGAAACCCAGACAGATGGGCGGAGTATAAATAATAAACTATTCAGAGGTTGGAGGGCCATCTGTCAGCGATGCTTCAGTCAAGATTCCTGCATTGCAGGGGGTTGGTCTGGATGACCCTCGGGGTCCCTTCCGACTCTGTGATTTTATGATCAGGCAGGTGCCGGAACCCCCCCCCTTCCCTCCCTAACTACCAGAGTCACCAGGTATCCTCTGATGTCCTCCTTCCAAGCTGGCCTGGCTAGTGGAAACAGAAGTGGGACTGGGATGGCGGGGAGAAACTCTCCCCTGGGAGCAATGACCGACATTAGAAATGCAAGTCACATGGGGGGGGGGGTTTCCTTGTGAGATGGGGTGTCACCACTGCAAAGCTCAACAGACTCCTTTGTCATGCAAAACAAGTGTGGCTTCCACATTCAGACAGGCAGCCCCTTTTTTTTTACAGAGAGTCTTTGGATAAATCTTCCCTTTCTGATTCCTGTGAATATATTGGGCCAGGGTAGGCGGCGGCAGAAAGGAGGCTTTTAAGTGTGGTGTATGCAAAAGGCACCACCGTGCAGAAAAAAGGGGAGCAGGCCCTGTTCTATAAATATTTCTCATCTATTTTTCTTTAAGTCAGATGATATATTCATGTTTCATAGGAACAGTGACATGATTTCTATTCCAACAGCAGGAGCTGGTGCAGATGTTAAACAGCATCTCCTGAAGCAAAGTAGTTCTAAACCCAGAGCGCCTGGTAACGTTCACTGAAGAGAGAGAGTGAGGGGGAGAGGGAGAGAAAGAAAGAAAAAGAAAAATATACAGACACACACTGCAAAGACCCTCTAAGACATGGGTAGGCAAACTAAGGCCCAGGGGCCAGATCCAGCCCAATCGCCTTCTCAATCCGGCCCGCAGATGGTCCAAGAATCAGCATGTTTTTACATGAGTAGAATGTGTCCTTTTATTTAAAATGCATCTCTGGGTTATTTGTGGGGCCTGCCTGGTGTTTTTACATGAATAGAATGTGTGCTTTTATTTAAAACGCATCTCTGGATTATTTGTGCGACATAGGAATTCTTCCTGCCCTCCTCCAAAATATAGTCCGGGCCCCCACAAGGTCTGAGGGACAGTGGACTGGCCCCCTGCTGAAAAGGTTTGCTGACCCCTGCTGTAAGAGCACCTTCAAGATGAAGAATGCTAGTTCCCCCAACCCAGGAAACATTGCTCTTTAACCCTGGGGGTAGCCAGGTCTCTGGGTATACTCAGATCAAGGTGGTCTGTCTGTCTGTCTGTCTGTCTGTCTGTCTGTCTCTGTCTATTACACACACACACACCACCCCTAGAAATGTTCCTTGCAGTCTTCCCCATCCTGGTGCCTTCCAGATGTTTTGTACTGCAACTCCCATCAGCCTCAGACTGTGTGACAGATAGTCAAGGATCCTGCCCATCCTAGTCCAGAATATCTGGAGAGGAGCAGCCTGGGAAAAGCTGTTCTTAGAGGACTGGGAATTTCCACACTGAATTCATTGGGGGGGTAGGCCCTGCCACCAGCATAAAGGAATTGTAGAGTTGGATGGGATCCCCAAAGGTCATCCAGACAACCCCCTGCTGTGCAGGAATCACAACAGAAGAATCCCTGACGGATGCCCCCCCCATACTCTGCTTAAGAACCTCCCGTGAAGGAGAGCCTGCCACTTTCTGAGGAGGTCCGCCCCACTGCTGAACGGCTCCCAGCCTCAGAAATTTCATCCCAGTGTTCAGTCAGAATTTCCTTTCTTGTCACCTGAATCCATTAGTCTGGGTTCTATCCTCCAGAACAAGCATCCCCAAACTTGGCCCTCCAGATGTTTTGGGACTACAATTCCCATCATCCCTGACCACTGGTCCTGTTAGCTAGGGATGAGAGGAGTTGTAGTCCCAAAACATCTGGAGGGCTGAGTTTGGGGGTGCCTGCTCCAGAGCAGCAGAAAACAAGCTTGCTCCATCCGCCACATGGCAATCATCCAGATATTTGAAGATGGAGACCTGACCATCTCTCGGTCTCGTCTTCTCCAGGCTAAACATGCCCAAGTCTCTCAACTGTTCCTCATAAGGCTTGGCTTCCAGACCCTTGATCATCTTGGTCACCCTTCTCTGCACAGGTTCATGTCCCCCCTTTCCCCATGTTTGGTCACTGAGAGACTGACCATAAGAGTCTGGGTGCTGGATCCGACCTATGGCCCACCTAGCGGAGCATTCTGTTCTCACGGTGGACAGGAAGATGCCCTGATGTTTATGCCGCCACCTGTGAGGAATCAAAGGATGGAGCGTCTTCCCACACACTGCATATGCCCTGCATATAGCACTGTGCGCAAGAGTGCGAGGAAGATGAGCAGGCTGTGCCGATATGTGTCTGGCAACGGCAGGATCAACTCCGCTCAGCCCTGACCTTGTGGGAAAAACACGTCTTGTCGAAGAGAAACCTTTTCTCTGTAATTAGCCTACAGGTGGGTGTGATGATCAGCCTGGGGCCTCCTTCTAACACATTTCAGGTGGCCCCAGGTGGCAGCTTGCTTGAAAAGGAATGAAGGCATGAAGCATGACTCATCCACAAGCCGCTGGAGCCCACGCGGAGGGAAAACAAGCCACGGGGAAGTCCTCCTGGCCTGAGGGGGCATGCACAGGGCAGGGGATGTCGTGGGCAAGCTGCCACTCAGCTGCAACGTAGGGAGGGGTGACGATGCAAAGGTCATGGAGACAAGGGGTGGAGTGTGCCCCGGGTACTCTGCAATGAAGATTGGCATGGCTCCGGCTACAGTCAAACAGAATAACCTGCAACTTGGTTTGTCAAAAGAACGGACTTGTTGTTGTTTAGTCGTTTAGTCGTGTGGAAAGCGTAAAGCTGGTGGTCAACAAAAGAGGTTTAAAGACTGTCTCAAGGCAAACAAAAAAATTAGTATAGACTTTTAGAAGACATCTGAAGGTAGCCCTGTTTAGGGAAGCTTTTAATGTTTGATGGACTATTGTATTTTAATATTTTGTTGGAAGCCGCCCAGAGTGGCTGGGGAAACCCAGCCAGATGGGTGGTGTATAAATAATAAGTTGTTGTTGTTGTTGTTGTTGTTTAGTCGTTTAGTCGTGTCCGACTCTTCGTGACCCCCTGGACAAGAGCACGCCAGGCACTCCTGTCCTCCACTGCCTCCCACAGTTTGTTCAAACTCATGCTGCTAGCTTTGAGAACAATGTCCAACCATCTCGTCCTCTGTCGTCCCCTTCTCCTTGTGCCCTCAATCTTTCCCAAAATCAGGGAGTCTTCTCATGAGGTGGCCAAAGTATTGGACCCTAAGCTTCACAATCTGTCCTTCCAGTGAGCACTCAGGGCTGATTTCCTTCAGAATGGAGAGGTTTGATCTTCTTGCAGTCCATGGGACTCTCAAGAGTCTCCTCCAGCACCATGATTCAAAAGCATCAATTCTTCAGCTAGCAGCCATCTTTATGGTCCAGCTCTCACTGAAGAAAGGGCTTATCCATGCTTTATTTCTGAGTGCACCCCCCATTTTTTGCTCTGGAGCTTTCTCCGCAAAAACCCGCTCTTTAAAGCTCAATCGGAGCAAATGGCAATCCATGGCAAACCCAAATTGCCATTTGCTCCGATTGAGCGCTAAAGAGCAGGTTTTCATAGGGAAAGCAAAGAAGAGCCTTCAGACAAGGAAGCTTTAAAGCTTGGACCTGTATGGGGCAAAAGGTGGATAAGTCAATGTCTATCATTGGATCTGGGAACAACCCACAAACGCGAAATCCGACACAATGCAGCCACCCCAAAGCACGGAGTCTTGTGAATTTCTGTGCCTTTAGGATTTCACAAGAGAGGTGTGCAGACCGGCTGTAGGAACAGAGGAAGGTGCCTTACAATGCCCTTTGACCATCCAGGGCAATACAGCCCACACTGACTGGCAGTGACTCTCCTGGGTTTCAGCCAAAGGGTTGCCTCCCAGCACAACTGGAGATGCCACTGGGGTCTGATCCTGGAACCTTCTGCATGGAAAGCAGGGGCTGTACCGCTGAGCTACAGCCCATCTCTCAAGCATCCTATGAATATTTGCTTAGAAATGAGTTGTGCTGAGCTCAATAGGACATATTCCCAAGTAATAGGATTCCAACCCGCAACTGCTTATTTCATTCCTCCATGCCTCTGAGCTCATCCTCCAATATATACCATAATCTTTCTCTCTCATTAGAAAAACAACAACCAGTTTCCTTTTCTTTTTTAATCTCTTTTCATGCACGCATGTACGACAATATTTCTTAATTTATTTTGCACAAACAATATCCCACCCTCCAGGTAAATGCTTGTGGATAATCAGTTATTTCTCTCCATTATTATTGCCTTGTTGTTAATTCTGAGCTGTGCCATCACATCCACCAAACATTAATAAAAGCTCTGTAAGTAACCTTCAGTTCAGCCACTAGAGTTTAAGCGTGCTTCAGATTTATGCTGTGTGTGAATTGAGAGTGAGAAGGGCTCTGCCACATGTTGCATTGAGCAGGCAGAGATGATGCATACCAGCCTTCGCCAACCTGGTTCCCTCCAGATGTTTTGGACTACAACTCCCATCAGTCCCAGCTGGCATGGCCATACAACGCTGGGGTAGATGGGAGCACAGCGTGGCTGGCTGGGGCTGATGGGAATTGTAGTCCAAAAATATCCAGAGAGTGTTAAATTGGGGGAGGTTGCTCCCTCTGGCTCCCAGTTAGACCACTGGTCCATGTCTGTTTCTGAAACAGAATCATAACATTGTAGAATTGGAAGGGACCCATCCAAACCCCTGCAATGCAGAAATCTCAGCTAAAGAATCCCTGACAAATGGCCAACCCACCTGTGCTTAAAAACCTCCGGTGAAGGAGAGTCTACCACCTCCCAAGGGAGACCATTCAACTTTCAAACAACTCCTGACGTCAGAAAGTTCTTCCTGATGTTTGGTTGGAATCTCCTTTCTTCTCACTTGAAGCCATTGGTTTGGGTCCTTCCCTCCGGAGCAGGAACAAACATGCTTGCTCCATCCTCCATGGGACAGCCCTTGAGATATTTGAAGATGGCTCTCATATCTCTTCTCAGTGTCCTCTTTTCCAGGCAAAACATACCCAGCTCCTTCAACCACTCCTCATCAGGCTTGTTTTCCAGACCCTTGACCATCTCATCTGCCCTCATCTGTACACCTTCCAGATTGTCAACATCCTTCTTAAACTGTGGTGTCCAGAACTGGGCATAGAACTGCAAGTGGAAACCACTCTTCAAGGTCCTGGATAAAGAAAGGTCTTCCCCAGCCCTGATATCTGGGAGCATTTCATTATCACACACAAACCCAAACACACAGAGAACGCAGCTATTTTGCTTTTTGCCACACACACAAAGCAGTCATTTTGTAACTGGCACCCACAAAACTCTTCCATTATTCCAAAGCTGCCCACTAACCCAAAGAAGTTGGTGACTCCCTGCAGCAGTGAATTCCACAGTTTAACTAATCGACGTTGAATAGGTACCGTATTTTTCGCTCTATAGGACACACTTTTTCCCATCCAAAAATTAAGGGGAAATGTGTGTGCGTCCTATGGGGCGAATGCAGGCTCCTTGGCTTCAGCGATAGCAACGCGAAGCCTCCAAAGCACAGAGGGAGCGCTCCCTCCGTGCTCCGGAGGCTACGCGTTGCTTTCGCCGAAGCCTGGAGAGCGAGAGGTGTCAGTGCGCACTGACCCCTCTTGCTTGCTAGGCTTCAGGGATAGCCGCCTGAAGACTTTGGAGCGCAGCAGGAACTCGCGCTGTGCTCCGAAGGCTTTGGGTTCCTTTTGCTGAAGCCGGGAGAGCAAGACTCTCCTGGCGTCAGCAGAGAGGGAGAGCTGCGCAGCGCCCCTTCAGCCAAGCGGGAGGAGAAATGGAAAGGGCTCTGTTTCTCCTGCTGCTTCGCTGAAGGGGCGCTGAGCAGAGAGGGGGAGAATTTTTTTCCCTTGTTCTCCCCCTCTAAAACAAGGTGCATCCTGTGGTCAGGTGCGTCCTATAGAGCAAAAAATATGGTATTTTCTATTTCCTATGATGAAACTTCCAAAACTCAGCTTTGTTGCACGTCCCCCAAGTTCTAGCGTCAGGAGAGAGGGAGGACAAACCTTTCTCCACACATTACGTGGTTTTATATACCTCTAACATACTCCTTGCTTACTCACCATTCCCACCCTCCGCTAAGCTAAAAAGCCCCCATCATTTCCTGTGATGAAACTAGTATCAGGTGAGGATGTTTGTGCATGACTGAGATTTCATCGACCCAACCCTGCGGATGGGGCTTTCAGAGCGTCTCAAGTACAACTGAGCTGATTCAGACATACGGCTGCTGAGTCATCAGGGGTTGAGTAATTCCTTGTTTTGACTTAGCTGGTCAGGTGATCCAGCGATGCCTCATATAATTGGATCCAGGGATGCCCCATTATTGGATTACTATACCAAAAGCGCATCGTCCCTATTAAATCACGTCATACTGTAAATAAGGCATGTCACCCTGCCTGCCACATGGCAGGGCCTTTTTGGTGGTGGACCCCCGTTCTGGAAGTCCTTTCGCAGAGCTGTGCAGCCAGTCAGCTTCTAGGTGGCTGGCCTAGAAGCGGCCAAAGAAGCCTCTTTTGCCCCAGAAATCCACACTCTCCCCTCCCCTCCCAGGTCTTAGCACAGCATCATCAGGGAATTTCTGCTTCTTCTGCTATGCATTTTATCATCACAGCTTTTTACGCAGCTCCTCTGATTTTACAATGGGACATTTTACTCATATGGATGTTTTGCTGATATTTTATAAAGTGCAGAATTCAGCGGCCAGGTTGCTCACCGGAGCAAGATGGTTTGAGCATCTTACACCAATCCTGGTCCAACTGCACTGGCTACCGATTAGTTTCCAGGCCCAATCCAAAGTGCTGGTTTTGACCTATAAAGCCTTAAACGGCTCAGGACCGCAATACCTCAAGGACCGCCGCTTTCCATATGAGCCTACCCGGACCCCTAGATCATCTTCTGAGGCCCTCCTTCGTGTGCCTCCTCCTCAAGAGGTTAAGAGGGTGGCAACATGAAAACAGGGCCTTCTCTGCAGTGGCTCCCCATCTCTGGAATGCTCTCCCCAGGGAAGTTCGCCTGGCACCTTCATTATACACCTTTTGGCGCCAGGCAAAAATGTTTATTTTTAACCAGGCCTTTGGTTGACCTGATGCTAGAGAGAGAGAGAGCCATGTTGCAGTGCTCTGTGTGTTTTTATATGTAAATAAAGTAGATTAGCCAAAATGCTGAGTTGCGTAACAGACCTCAGCAACTCAGCATTTTGGCTAATCTACTTTATTTACATATAAACTCTGCAGATCCCTAAGTGTGCTGGTGTCTGTTGGCATCGGTTGCTGTGATGTTCAGGCTGAAGAAAGCTTTTGAAGCTCCTGAACGATCTTCCAGGAGGGAGAGAACATTCCAGTCAGGCATGTGTCTCTGCCAGGGTCCTACTCGAGTGTAGGCTGAGCTCCTGACACTCAGGACCAGCCTTTGGGGTGGGGAGGGCCAAGGCTAAGGACTGGCCTGCTTCTCAGGCAGCCTCCTCCGAGCACAGCAACAGAGTTGCTGGAAAAGAGGCACAAAGGTGAGACAAATCAAATTGGACACAAGGCTGTGCAGGTTTCTTAATAGGTGAGGCAACATGATGCCACATTATGCAGCAGGCTCCAAGCCACACCTCGGCTGTTGGAGCATTCGCCTCTGCTTTGCCTGCCAGCCTAACGCTGTGCAGCCATGGGCAGTCGCCCCAGCACCTCATCCCTACGCAAAAGAGAGGTTCTGGGTCCCCTTGCCCCCTAAGCCCTGATGTGTGTCCCCAGTCAGGAAGGGGCTTAAGCTGTCTAGCTTGCTGCAGGAACAATTGTACCCCTGCACATGGCCAGCGCACTGATGAACAATGGGTAAGGGGCCTCTCAAAGGAGGAATGGTGTATAAATCTGTGAGTGGTGAGGAGAGAGTAAACAGAGGATGTCTCCTCACAGCCTCAACACACGGGAGCTTGGAGTCAGTCCAAGGAAATGAACCTGCAGTGGGGTGAGAAAGAACTAAAAGGAGAGGGAGTTTATAATAGAGAAAATTCATTGCCATATGATGCCATGATGGCTAAATGTGTGCGTAAAGCAGAGCTTTCCAAACCGTGTGTTGCAACACATTAGTGTGTCAGCCGCAGTGTGTAGGTTTGTCACACGAACGTTCCCAGGGCTGGAAAGGGGTTCGTTTAACCTCTGGTTCGCTAGTAAAACTGAATTACAGTACAGTGGTACCTCGGGTTACATATGCTTCAGGTTACATACGCTTCAGGTTACAGACTCCGCTAACCCAGAAATAGTACCTTGGGTTAAGAACTTTGCTTCAGGATGAGAACAGAAATCGTGCTCTGGTGGCACAGCAGCAGCAGGAGGTCCCATTAGCTAAAGTGGTGCTTCAGGTTAAGAACAGTTTCAGGGTAAGAACAGACCTCCAGAACGAATTAAGTTCTTAACCCGAGGTACCACTTTACCTTGCTTTTCGAACAGAATGCGTTCTGAGAGTCTGTTCAACTTCCGAAACATTCGGAAACCAAGGTGCGGCTTCCGATTGGCTTTTTAGACGTGAAATTATGCACGTCTAAAAAGTCACCAGCATGAAATGTCTGGAAAGCTCTGGCGTAAAGGATTAGAGAAAATCAATGGGCAAATCCATTCACGGCTGCTAGTCAGGGCAGCTAAAAATGGAACTTCCATATTCAGAGGCAGTCGACCTCTGGTTAGGAAAAGTAGGAGACCAAAAGTCAGTTGTGTGACTGGTTCTGCTTGGGGGTCGTTCCTGGGTCACCTGACTGGCCACCTCTGGACGAGATGGACCTTTGAACTGACCCGGCCAGGCAGCTTGGAAGTCCCTTGGTGGGTTTCCCGCCTCCTCGCCCTGTTCAAGTATGGATTCCCAACCCTCAGAAGGAGGCATCTGTAAACTGCTGGGTTTCAAAGAAAATAGACAAGCGTTTATGAGCGCTAAGTGACTAATGTAAGGCGAGATTAGCTGAACAAGAGACAGTATTACATTTCCTTTTTGCTCTTCCAACAGAAAGGAAGACTTACGCCAATCATACTTAGAAGGATGCAAAGTTTCAGTTGCGAGGCGTAAGAGGGAATTTGAGATTGCAACAGCAATACGCCGGGTGTACAAGGACTTGGAGATTTTATTTTCTGGAGCTGCTTTCCCCCTCTCTTCCTGCTTCAACTATAAAAAAGGAAAGAAATGGAGCACAACTCAAAGCTACAGGGAGGGAAAGAACGGGCAGCCTCCGTTCTTTTCAAGGGAGGAAGGGGGCTTTTGCAGAAATCCTCGCTCTGAGCTCAAGTGCCCAGATGTGTCGGAGGACAGAAGCTGCTCCTGCA
Organism: Podarcis siculus; assembly: GCA_034642415.1. Lineage (NCBI taxonomy): Eukaryota > Metazoa > Chordata > Lepidosauria > Squamata > Lacertidae > Podarcis > Podarcis siculus. Next base: position 834,665 of record JAXCMG010000082.1, read on the forward strand.
CTCCGAGTAGCTGGGCGCACGAAGGAATTTCGGCAGGCGTAACCAGCACGACAGCATATTGCTATTTCACTCTGCAATTCCCTCTTGCAGTTTCTTACCAAAAACGCCACCTTTACCTGCTGAAGTTTCCTCCGTTAATAAGCAGCTATTAAAGTTCCGGGAGCCTCATCTTTTCTTTTCTTTTTTGCATCTGGCCCCCTGATCTGAGGCTGGTGAGCATCGCCCACTTTCTCTGCAAGTTTCTTGGCTCTAAACACCTCCATGTGCAAGGAGCTGGTGGCTCTTTAAGGCAGGAGGAGCAAACAATTCCCTTTGCCTCTTTGCCTCCTGCCTGCCACCGAGTGAAGCTCCCAGTACGTTTCTGAGCACAATTCAAAGTGTTGGTGCTGACCTTTAAAGCCCTAAATGGCCTCGGCCCAGAATACCTGAAGGAGCACCTCCACCTGCATTGCTCAGCCTGGACACTGAGGTCCAGCTCCGAGAGCCTTCTGGCAGTTCCCTCCCTGCAAGAAGCCAAGTTACAGGGAACCAGTCAGAGGGCCTTCTTGGTGGTGGTGCCCGCCCTGTGGAATGCCCTCCCATCAGATGTCAAGGAAATAAACAACTATCTGATGTTTAGAAGACATCAGAAGGCAGCCCTGTTTAGGGAAGTTTTTAAATGAGTGATGTTTTAATCTCCTGTTGGAAGCCACCCAGAGTGGCTGGGGGAAACCCAACCAGATGGGCGGGGTATAAATAATAATTTGTCATCATCATCTTCATCTTCATCATCATTATTATCCATGCCACCTGTCCATTTTTGAAGACCCCTTTGCTTGGCTTAGAAATGCCTCATTTTGGTGTCCGGAGACACACAGAGAGAGAATCTGAGCTGCAATGGTCCATCTGTGCAGAGACAGGAGAAGCAGCAGTGAGGCACAGCACAGGGTCCGTCCTTTACCAGACAGCACATTCCTGCTCCCCAGATCAGGACACCAGAAACAACCACACCTCCCTCCCAAATATGTGTGTGTGTGTGTTTCCCAAGATTGATATACGACTTGATTGCAATGAAGCCTCGACATGGTTCTGGAAGAAGGCTGCATGTGTCCTTTCCCACTTCCCCACATATCAGACAAGATCTGTGCCCAGAGGATCACCCACATCAAACCCCGCAAACACAAGATAGGACTGACACACACACACCATTCCCGCTCAAAGGAAACAAGGAACTGCAGTGGAGCGGATTCTATGGGAGAGGCTGCTCTCTAGTTACCAGGGCTCTGCTTCCTGGGAGATCCTTTCATGGCTCACAGCTGCTGACAGTCATATTTTCTGTGAATTTGCCCGGAATGAGTGATGACAGCTGCTGCCCACCTCACTGCCAAGCTCAGCAAGGCCAGCCCAATGTCCTGCAATGAAGGAATCATGGCTAAAGAACACATAACAGGTGGCCATCCAACCTCTGCTTAAAATTCTCCAAGGATGGAGGGCCCACACACTTCCCAGATAGTCCGTTCCACTGTCAAACAGCACTTAACCACCCGAAAGTTCTTCCTAATCTTTAGTCACCCCCAACTCCCTCCACCACTCCTCATCAGGCTTGGTTTCCAGACCCTTGTTCATCTTGGTCACTCTCCTTTGCCCACCTTCCAGCTTGTCAATATCCTTCTTAAATTGTGGCTTGCAGAACTGGACACAGGATTCCAAGTGTGGTCTGACCAAGGCAGAACAGAGTGGTACTATGACGTCCCTTGATCTGGACACACTAGACATCTGTGGATGCAGCCTAGAATAGCATTAGGCTTTTTTACTGCTGCATCACACTGCAGACTCATGTTCAGCTTGTGGTCTACTAAGACCCCCAGATCCTATGCATGAAAATGTTGCCCTCAATTACTATTATGCATTCATCAACAGCAACAGGTCAGAGAGGTACCAAGGCAAAGACCAGACCCTACGGCAGAGCCAGATATCAATTCAGTCCCCATGTCTATTCTTTGGTCTGATAACATCAGGGTGCACTCAGGCCACCCTGGCAGCCCTGCGTGGCTTGGGTCAGACTGTCTGATCCTAGCATCTGAAAGCAGCACAGGGGGCTCTCCGCCACCTCTGCCCCCTGCATCAGGCCTGACCCGGGAGCGGAGCTGTGGCCCGGGAGCGGAGCTGTGATGCCATCGTGTGAGAAATGTAGGGAGCCGAGTCAGACCCTTGGTCCATGTAGTTTAGTCAAACCAGCAGCAGATCTCTGGATTCTCTCAGCAGAGAAGGGTCTTTTTCCTAACACTGCTGCTGCTACTGCCTGATCCTTTCTGCTGGAGATGCTGCTAGAAGTCAGAGCCCAGGACCCTCCGCCTGCAAAACGTGTGCTTTGCTTCTGAACTTTGAGCCCATTGGAGCAAGACAACAGGAAGGGCAGCTCAGAGGACTCTTCCAAGAGGCAAGGCAAGACAGATGTGCATTGCATGGGCAGGGGTAGAGGAAGGGGGTGCGGTGGGGGCAGGCCACCCCGGGTGTCACCACTGAGGGGGGTGACAAAATGCTGGGCGGCACTCACCATGGGGCCTGCACCACGCCTGAGCCATGTGTCTCTCCTGGGAGTGATGTGATGGTTTGGGTGCCCGCAGTCTCCATGCTGCCTAAACGGTTCACCTGCTGCCTCCCGCTCAGCTGTAGGGCAGCTGAGTGGGAGGAGGCAGGCAGACTCCTTGGTGGCCCCACAGAGCATCCTGCCCCGGCTGGCTCTGCCTCGGGTGCAGGGTGCGTGCACCACCCCAGGAGCCCAATCGATTTGCTCTGCCGCTGATTGGCGGGCGTCAGCAAAGAACAGAACCTCGCAGCAATGTTATGGTTGGGGCCCATCCCAGTCCGCCAACCAACCAAGAGCAGCTAAACTGTTAAACCTTCACCACAGTCTCCGTAAGCTGGAGATGTGGGGTAGCAAAGAATTTATGTAACAAGCACAGCCAACGTGGAGGAAGCTGAATAGCTCAGGCTGACTCTTCAGGCCTGCAAGGCAGCACCTGCCTGCGAAATGAACAAAGGATGTTCCTCCTCGCTGGGGCCTCTTGTTCAATCAGTTCCTAACTGTGTTTTCTTAAAACATCTTGTAAAGCTCTGGAATCTGTGTGCTTTCAGCGCCTTTGCAGCCTAGCTAAGCTAAATAGATACACACACCCCATTTGCCTGATTTACAGTCTGCAGCCCAAATCTCAACCCTGTGGCAAATTTCAACCCTGTAGCCGGGCAAGATGGGCTTCCAAATAGCTCAGACTCAGCGCAGTTCTCAGCGGAGCAGAACTCAAACTTCCAAGCCAAGAGACAGGGGCTCACAGGACTCGCACCAGATACAATCCGGCAAGAGAATGGAAGTTTTCCATGAGAAAGCAGCATTTCTTCCAATTCCTTTCAACTCCTAACCCAATACAGCCATGCCACACCTCAACCAAATGTCCACGATTTTCATGTATGCATTGAATTCATTTCCCCTGCACAAAGTTTCCTCGGCTCCTCCAAGGTTGACTCAAAAGGGTTTGCAGTCTCTCCTAAATTTTCAGCTCCAACGGCAAAAACAATAACCAGCAGCTGACCCTTTTTCCCCCTTAGCTGTTGCCAGCATCTGAAAACTTCCTTCTTGGGTGTAACCTGTGAGAATCAGCAGAGTAGAAGTGTCATTCTGTGCTCCTGGATGAAGTCTCATAAAGTTTCAAGGGACCTCAGAGGTCAACTTGTCCAACTCAGTGCAGTGTCTTCTGTGCAGGATGCGACTACAGCATCCCTGAGAGGTGGGCCACCTGAATCTTGCTGAATCCCTCCAGGCACATGGCTCTGCCCACAGTTAAAATACGAAAATCTCCCCTGAATGGCATGCAATCTAAAATCATCTCTCTTCTTAATGTTCTCTTCTTCAGGCTACTTCACGCACTCTAATAATAATAATAATAATAATAATAATTTATTTATACCCCACCCATCTAACTGGGTTTCCCCAGCCACTCTGGGCGGCTTCCAACACAATATTAAAATACAGTAATGCATCAAACATTAAAAGCTTCCCTAAACAGAGCTGCCTTCAGATGTCTTCTAAAAGTCTGGTAGTTGTTCTTCTCTTTGACATCTGGTGGGAGGGTGTTCCACCGGGCAGGCGCCACCACCGAGAAGGCCCTCTGCCTGGTTTCCTGTAACCTCACTTCTCGCAGTGATGGAACCAGCAGAAGGCCCTCGGCGCTGGACCTCAGTGTCCGGGCAGAACGATGGGGGTGGAGATGCTTCCAGAGCTTCTAAGCTCCTCACCCCCATCCTGGTCACCTTCCTTGAGACATGCACTGCTTGGACAACATCCTCCATAAAATACGGTTCCCAGAGCTGCACAAAGTAGCTCATGGCGCCAGCCTTTCTCCATTTCCTCCTGTTCTGCAGCTGAAGGAGGAAATCCTTTGAAGGACATACCTTCCTTCATCTTTTCTTTTGCCTTCTCTGCTTAATGTTCATGGTGGGCAAGGGAGAGTCTAGCTTTGTTTGACTCCCAGCCCGCCTCTCGGTAGCATCTGTTGTTTCATCCAGGCCCGTTTCTTTTGGGCGCTACTTCTTCTCCGCAACAACCCTCTAATTAGTTTGGAGAAACTGCTGCTCCAGGGGATCTTCGGAGAGTCTTTTGTGTCCAACTCACCAGGCAAGAAAGCCCCAGCAGCTGAGCCCCAGCACACAGAAGGGAGCCTTGCGAGGCTGCGCTCACCAGCATCCACGGGGAGCCATCCATTAAGGATGAAGTTAATCTCAGCGTTTGCCATCAACCCAGATTTTAATAAAAATAATCTCCCCTGGAGAGGGCTGTGATATAGAGCTGCAGTGCCGCTCCTCACATTACGGCCCAGGTTTTCTCCAGTAACACTGAGTTATGGCTCAATTACGCTCACACTGTCCTCTAGGCAGAGCCAGTATCGAGAGGAGGAAGGCTGCACAAGCGTGAATCCCCCTAGCCCTGTCCCCCGCTCTCTGCTCTTGCACGCTCATTCCCACACACAGAGGGGGTGCTCTTTCAGGACCTCCAAGGATCATCAATATGTGGATAATACCCAGCTCTACCTCTCTTCCAAATTGGAACCAGTGAAGGCTGTGAAGGTCCTGTGTGAATGTCTGGAGGCGGTTGGAGGATGGATGGCGGCTAATGGATTGATGTTGAATCCTGACAAGACAGAAGTACTGTTCTTGGGGGACAGGAGGTGGGTGGGTGTGGAGGACTCCCTGCTCCTGAATGGGGTAACTGTGCCCCTGAAGGACCAGGTGCGCAGCCTGGGAGTCATTCTGGACTCACAGTTGGACTCACAGAGGCACAGGTGAATTCTGTGTCCAGGGCAGCTGTCTACCAGCTCCACCTGGTATGCAGGCTAAAACCCTACCTGCCCATGGACTGTCTCCCCAGAGTGGTGCATGCTATGGTTATCTCCTGCTTGGACTACTGCAATGCGTTCTACGTGGGGCTACCTTTGAAGGTGACCCAGAAACTACAACTAATCTAGAATGCGGCAGTTAGACTGGTGACTGGGAGCAGCTGCCGAGACCATATAACACCGGTCCTAAAAGACCTACATTGGCTCCCAGTACGTTTCCGAGCACAATTCAAAGTGTTGGTGCTAACCTTGAAAGCCCTAAATGACCTCTGTCCAGTATACCTGAAGGAGCGTCTCCACCCGGGGGTGAAGGGACGAGCCCCTCGCAGGGTGCCTTCTTGTCACACTCCTCAGAGATGGTACCTGGGGCAGGCTGCCCTCCATCCCCTTCCTCTGCCACTGCTCACATGGGGAACTTACCACATCCAAAGCTGCCATGGTGTTGCGAGCTAAGGAATAAATCATCGCTGGAAGAGCAAGCCAGCCAGATTTTTAACAGCTTGTTTCCAGAAACGCATTCCATCTCCTAACACTCTTGATCACAACGACACACAACACCCCCCCCCCAAAAAAACCCCCTGCTTTCTGCTCGTCTCCCTCTCTCTTTCCCTGCTTTTTATTTTCCCTTTCCTGCAGCCCTGGCCAAGCCTGCTCCCATTGGGCATTTCCTGTTTCTGTCAAGGAATCAAATGAAAAGGCAGCTGCGGAACAGCAGATTCAGGAGGGCAAATGGATCTGATCCTGCCTCTGTGAAGCTGGTCTGAGCGGGCGAAGTACACTGTTAATGGCAGGATCCCTGTACCCCTCGCTTGGCTGAATATGTCCTCCACCCCCAATCATTCACAAGAACAGAAGAAGAGCCCCACAGCAGCAAATTCAGGCCAAAGAGGGACCACCTAGGGCTCGTCCACATTTTTGCTCTACCTAGAACAGAGGTTCTCAACCTGTGGGTCCCCAGATGTTGTTGGTCTTCAACTCCCATCATTCTTGAGCTCTGGCCTTGCTAGCTAGGGGTGATTCATTCCTTCAAACAACATGCACAAAATGCATTTATCGGTGATGGGGTGTGTGCATTAAAACATATATATTAGGAAAATGCATTATATTGGAGGGAATTGCTTTAAAAAAACATACACGTTAGTTAAAATGGCATACAAACTTGTGTGTATTAAGAGAAGTTTGCACTAAATCGCTGGTGAATCTTCTTGAGAAAAGACAAACAAACTGAAAGTTGCTGTGAAGAAGTGAATTTAAGATGAGGAAAATGATGTGGCTCAGCCTTCCTGGGGTTGTGGGAAAGAGGCCGACATGGGAATATCAATTCCTCTGCAGCCAAACCCTTTAAGGACAGCGTTGGATCAGATAGCAGAGCTTTTGGAGGCCAGAAATACATGAATCTGGAATGGTACATATTACGGTGAGCAGAGCTCTGGGTTCTGGGGTGGGAGAAGGTGGAAATGATCGTTCTACTGCATTTTGAAAATAAATAATGTAAAAGTTGCAAATATATATATAGAGAGAGGAAAAATGAAAGTGAAGTCAACAGATTTTTGTGTTCCCATGGACACCACAAGCCCCTTTTTCCTGACTCCAGTAATGTCCCACTCTCCCTTCAGGAAACAAAGATACCTAGGTGGAAAGTTACTTGGAGACAGGAAGCCCTGGAGCGGCTGGCAGCAACCCCCCGCTATGCCACTGGGTGCCTGCATCCAGGGCACACACATGGGAAGCGGCTGGCCTTATCATCCCTGGCTGACGGGCGCCAAAAAGCAGCCTTCGGTTGCACTTCCACAGTGCTGCATTTGGACGGCATCCGGCAAATGAAGCGTAAGGCAGGCTGCCGAGCAAATTAGGGAGATGCAAAGAAAGGCCGAACAGCTGCCTCATTCTCTCTGCACCATCCATCTTCCACTCGGAATGAGGCAGGGGGGCTGCATGGGGAAAATGGGCTGTCATCGCGAAATTAAAGAGGGTGTCATAAAGCATCCATTCCCCCCCACACACATGGGGGGGCCTCATCCATCGCAATCGCTGGGGGAGATGCAGGATGGGGGGCGGCAATTTGTGTGTGGAAATCAGGAGAAAGCGCCTGGAAAACACGAACGTTGTGTAAGAATGTTTGGGTCTGGCCAAAGGGGGCCCATCTAGTCGGGCATCAGGCTCTCACAGTGGCTGACTGGATGCCCCCCCCACAAGGGAAACCCATGAGCAGGATCCGAGCAGAAGAGCAGCACTCTCCCTTCCTGCGGTTTTGAGTAACTGGTGTTCGAAAGCATTGCTGCCTCCATTTGTGGAGACAGAGTAGAGCCATGATGGCTAGGAACCGCTGACAGCCCCACGGATTTTGTCAAAAATACACGCACTGAAACTCACTGCACCATCACTCTCCCAGTCTTCCAAAGCAGGGGTCCCGTTGCTAAGCCCACTGTGCAAACGCTGTCCAGCAAAGCCTTGCCCAAGCCACAGCCAACATGGCGACCGGGATTGCCAGAGAACAAGTCCCCACCCTATGCAAAGTGCCGCAAAGCCTGGACTTTGTCCCGCGGCCAGATCAAATATTTGCAGTGGTGGTCAGCCAGGTGCCTCTGGGAGGCCCCCAAGCAGATCGTGAAGGCAATAGCTCCCCCCCCAACCTGCTCTTTGACGCCTTTGGTAGACTGCCATTGCACATGGAGGCTCCATGCAGCCATCGACAGACCAACTCCTCCTGCTGCTCCTCTCCATGGAGTTCTCCTTTGAAGCCAGCCCACCCTGTTGCCTTCACCACACCTCATAGCAGCAAATCCCATAAGTGTGTTTCATGAAGCAGAGTTCCCTTTGGCCTGGCCAGAATCTCCTACCAGGTGGGGGGGGGGGGCTCCAAGTTCCGGTTTTCTAAAATAGAGGGAGGAAAAAAACTTTCCTCTATATGTTCTCAACCTGTGGGTCCCCAGATGTTGTTGGACTACAACTCCCATCATCCCTGAGCTCTGGCCTTGCTAGCTGGGGGTGATGGGAGTTGTGGTTCAACAACATCTGGGGACCCACAGGTTGAGAAAGGCTGCTCTATAGACTTTTTTCTGCACACCACACTTCACTTTGCAAACCACAATCATCTCCCTGTGCCTTTCAAACATCCTTAGTTCCTAAACTATAAAGCCACAAATGTTTTTCTCCTTCCCTTCCCTGGTCATTTGGGCTGCCCTTCCAGCACAGGTGGGGAGGGTGACCCTCTGCTGCATAGCCTCTTCTTGTGGGATGTAATCCACTGAGAGCAGTCAAGTACAACATTCCTTGTAATGCTAGAAAAGACATGCGAGGAAATGTTTAGTCCAGCCAGTCAAAAACTTCCTGTTTCCTCCTGGCTGGAGCATCCTTCCTTTTGCATGTGACAGAAGGTGGGCGTGACCTAACCTGTCCAGGTAACAAAAGGGACAAGGTACACAGCACCCTTCCCTCTTTTTGACTTCCTTCTTCATTTGACCAGCTTTTTAGCTAGGACTGCTCTGCTAGCTCTCAGCTAACAGAAGCACTGGGATTATTCCCCCATATGGGGTAGATCCACATGTACATACTTGTAACCAAGTCTGCCTTCAGGAATCCAGCTGTGAACTGATGTGAGTAAACTTCTTTTATTGACTTTGAATAAGATTGTCATGTCTTTATTCTTTTTAAGAGGGATTAAAGGAAACTTACCAGAAGCATACAATTCAGTCTGACAGACTGAATTGTACAAGGCTCACAAGAGCCTGCAACCAGCTATCTACTGTGCATGTAAGAAAAGGGAATCTAAACTCTGCTAAGTAAAAGAACTTGCAAGTGCAAGTTAGGAAGGATATGAATGAACAATATATTCTCTCCTGCTACCCTGAACATTCCCACGCTTCTCACATGCACTTGCATCTGTCCCCCCTCCCCCCTCTCTCTTTCCCAACTCACTGTCCGTCTGCCACCCCCAAACTGCACTCTTTGGAGAACGCTCCAAACTTGACTTAGCACAGTTTGGACTCTCATGGGCTACATTCCCTTTTCATCTTCTCCACATCACACAGCCGTCAAAGGGGAATACTGAGCCCAGGGACTGCAGCCGGATGCCTGCTTCTGTAACGAATTAATGAAGCAGACTTCACGTGGTCTGTGCAAGCAGTGTGTTTGTGGCCACCAGGGATGCCATCGCAGTGTAACATCCTCTTGCAGGGCACTCCTAGGCTCAGTTCAGATGCTGAGATCTAGAAACTTGCTTTGACAAACAAGGACACACCCTAGAGAGCTGACAGCGTGCAGCAGGTGCCTGAATGCAACCTGCTACGTTGCCGCACAGGTCTCCTCCAGAGTAAGGACAAAGGGCACAGCTCCAAACACCAAAGACTCTTGACTGTGCACATTCTCCACTCAGCTCCTGGAAATGGCAAAGGACAGCCCTCTCCCCCTCTCAGACAATAAGTTCTTTGCTGCCTTTTGCTGGGTCTCTGGCCTCCTACAGGAATGTCAGGGAATCAGTGCTCTTGGCCTTCCTGCGCACTATTTGGGTTCAAAAGAGGGTCCCTGGATAAGGTCAGAGGAAAACTACTTGCACACAGTAGTGCGGGGAAATGGTGCAGAAAACACTGAGAAGAAAGGGGGAGCTCTCACAGAGAGGAGGTGCCAAGCAATGGCTGTGCAAGGAAGTCGGGGTGCACCTCTCAGTTCCCTGCCCTTTTGGGTCCCCCTACAAATATGTCCAGGACATGGGTGGCGCTGTGGGTTAAATCACAGAGCCTAGGACTAGCCGATCAGAAGGTCAGTGGTTCGATTCCCTGCGACGGGGTGAGCAACCATTGTTCGGTCCCTGCTCCTGCCAACCTAGCAGTTTGAAAGTACATCAAAGTGCAAGTAGATAAATAGGTACCACTCCGGAGGGAAGGTAAACAGCATTTCCGTGCGCTGCTCTGGTTCACCAGAAGCGGCTTAGTCATGCTGGCCACATGACCCGGAAGCTGTACGCCGGCTCCCTCGGCCAGTAAAGAGAGATGAGCGCCGCAACCCCAGAGTCGGCCATGACTGGATCTAATGGTCAGGGGTCCTTTTACCTTTTTACAAATATGTCCTGCTTGATGGGTGACCCTGGTGACCCTGGTGGTGGGGGCAGTGACAGGAGCAGAATGCTGAGCTCCCGTCCAAAGATGGCAACTCTAAGCCTTGCTCTGGTGCCCCACTCCCTGCCTGTAGGCATGGCCAGTAGGGATGAGTGGGGAGCAGAATTCAGTTCAGTTCTCGTTTATAGGCAAACCTGCCCAATTTGCACTTTCCCAGACCATGAGGCACCCTTCAAACCCACAGTTCTCCAGATTTTGCAGAGCAGTTCTCCAGCCAAGTAAGGCATGTGGGAAAACGCATGTCTTTAGTGCGCACAGCATGCAACAATGCATTATGCATTAGGGGAAATTGCTTTGCAAACATGTGTGCATTAGGGGGAAACTGGAAACAAAAATAGCTATATTAGGAGAAATTTGCAGTGAAACGCCGGCGAATTTCCATGAGGAGCATGTTAAATAAACAGATAAAAATATGACATGGAAATGTGGAAAACTGGACTTAATGTTTACTGAAATGGGCATAACCATCCAGTTCCAACGGGTGGCCAGTGGCACAGATGACAGAGCAGGTGTCACTCAATCAACAGGCAGCCCAAATACCGGTAATTAGGTACCTAAACTTTGATGGGTCCCATCTGGGCGGCTTCCTGTTTAGCACAGAAGATGCTGAGCTGAGAGGGTGAACTGCCATTCTTTGGGGAGGCTTCTGTCCACGTTTAAAGATACCTTTTCGTTAGGGGTTCTAAAATGAGGGCTGTGCTCTTTGGAAGGAGACAATTCTATCATCCTGTCTCAGCTTCTGCGCTCTGGCTCTGCTCCAGCCTTCAGCTGAGTAGCTGCTGCACACAACACGACAGGCGAGCAGCTCAAATCCATCTTCCTGAACATTTCTTACACAACATGCTGTGCTCTGGGGTCTTCTCAGCCTTTCAGCTTCCTTCCAGCCTGCACTTTGACTCTTCTAGGAAGCTGCCGTATGTCGAGTGAGACCCTTGGTCCACCCAGCTCAGGACTGTCTGCACCGGCCAGCAGCAGCAGCTCTCGGGCAGGAGGAAGGTCTTTCCAGATCTACCTGGGGCCTTCTGCATGCCAAGCAGGTGTTCTGCCACTGAGCAAGGGCGCTTTGTCGCCATCGTGCTCTTGCTAGGTGGCTTGAGCCAAGCTGCTATAATCTTATCCCACCCCTTCCCATCCGCACCGGGGGGGGGGGATAATTATAACCTTACAGGCTTGTTAGGAAGATTGCAGAAAGGCAAGTTATGTGATACCTCTGGAACACTCAAAACATGCTTTATAAATGCCTGGCATTCTCCTTACTGCCAGCCGGCAGCTATTGCTGATCTTATCTTGTTGCACGTTTGGGGGTTGGCCTGGGGAAACCTCAACTAAATTCCAGGATTGCAGTTCTATACTTGTGCCTATGAGTCGCGGGCATCTTCTACTGTAGTCCATGGCCTCTTGGAGGATGCCAGTTTCACAGGGGCTGCCCTGTTGAGAAGCCACTGGATCACTTTCTACAGGATGAAGCCCCATTGGCTCACTCCCTTTCTGAGCCAAACCGGGTTCCTTTTTCTTGTGGAGTGCTCGCCTGAGCACCCATGTTATCTACCCCAGCCCAGGGATTTAAGATCAGTAGAGTGAACCCTAGTAGTGGTTCTGCTACTTTCAGAGGTTTAGGGACCACAACTGCTGAAGGGGACTGCTTGGTGGTGGCCCCCAGAATGTGGAACTTTCTCCCACTTTTTCTCTCTCTCTTTATAGCTCCTGTCCTTTGAAAACCAAAGAAGTTATTTTGGGTATCCTCCCTGTTCTGTGTTCTGTGAATTATGATCCAGGGGTTATGGAGGTAGTGTGTCCCCCCCACTGTGCTAATTGTATTTTTATATGCTGCAACCTGCCCTAGGACCCACCCTGGGCAAGCAAGAAATACAATTAATTAATTTAGCCATTCATTCATTATAATTAATAATACCACCCAGCCACTCCTGTGAAAAATGCCCTCTGGCCATTCCAGTCTCGGCTTCTCTTTCTCTCTGCCTACCAGATAAACACTCAGTTTGTTTCTATCCTCCAAGTGAGCACCCTCTTTCTGGCGGCTAATATATTCTCATCTTCCCTTCCTCGTTATTTTTTCATTGTGATTAATATTCCCTCTGAAGCATGATTTCTGGGATCGCTGCGTAGCCGAGCATCTGACAGGCTGAGCCTGGAGATTATGTGATGCTGCTTTGCGGGTACATGGTTATTTTTTGAGGGGGGGATTTGACTTTCACTGCTGGGGGGGGGAGTTCACTGAATAACAGAGCAACTAAGAGGGTCTGCTGGGAGCGAGGAGGAAACTCCTAGTTCAAATGCCCATGCAACCTCCAGGCAGCCAAACCAGGAAAGTCAGGAATTGTCCCAAATGATCAGGGAGGCGTGGGAGCGAAAGGGAAGCATGCATGTGTGCGCATTGGCAGTGGGCGTGGTCATCTCTACATGCACACCATCTTCCTGATTTAAATCCTGCTGCGATTTCCTCCAACAGGTGTGTGTGCATGGGGAATACACAGGTAACATTCCAGCAAGCCACTAGAGGAAACATCTGTTGGGCTGCAGATGTTGCTGCACTCTCATCAGCCCCAGCTAGCAAGGTCAGGGCTCACTGGGGCTGATGGGAGTTGTAGTACATCTGGAGGCTGGGATAAGCAACACTGCCCTGCCTTACCAAATTGTTGCATGGACTGCTGAGATCAATTAATTTTTATTTGAGCAGCCTATGCATTTTGTGTGTGTGTTGTTGTTGTTGTTTTTAAACCCAACAACAACAACCACCTGACATAAAATATAATAATGCACAGGAAGAACCTTGACCCCCCGCAAAATGCCATGACTACTACTTCTTCTTCTTCTTCTTCTTCTTCTTCTTCTTCTTCTTCTTCTTCTTCTTCTTCTTCTTCTTCTTCTTCTTCTTCTTCTTCTTCTTCCTACTACTACCCCCTTCCCTCATTCTCTTCTTCCTCCTCCTGGTTCTCTCCCATCAGATCTCCAGGGGCAACCTTGGGGCTCTCTTCACTGGACTGGACCACTGGGGAAACGCTGCTAGAAGATCACAGGATGGTTCTTTATTAAGTTCTGCAATATTTATCCGCTGCCTTTCCATAGGAAGTACAACTTACAAATTAGAAACTGTGGCAGGGAGTTCCACAGGGCAACTTCCCTCCAGGCTAATTGCATCCCTTGGCTCTGGAGGTCCTGTGGCTCAACTCCACAACAGCCTCTCTCCCGACCCAGAGGCTCCAAGTAGAAAAAGGCTTCTTGTTCTGTATTCTCCCTCCTCTGCCCAACATGCCTCTCAGTGTATCGTCGCTCATCTCCTGTCCTTTAGTCCGCTTTAAGACGTCACTCATACCCTCCCCCTGCCCCCAAATGGCCAGTTCCCTTCATCCTTGTATCTCATTCTGCACCCTCTTAGTCTTCCTACATCAGCTTCCCTGTCTGACCCATTTCCTCTCTGCCCCCACTTGGTCATCATTCTTTCCAGAGCTGATACTTAGCATCTGTGCAACCAAAAGGTTCTCAGATGACGAGGAATGATGGGAGATGTAGTCCACCAACATCCAGAGGCTACCCCTGATTCAGTAGAATGAGTCTGGTTTCACCCAAGATGGAAGGACTCCCCTTTCTCAGGCCTCTACTTCTCCCACCTTGCTTCAATCTGCTCTGTGCCTAGATGGCTGGAAGGGGGGTCCACAGCTGCAACTGCTCCAACAGGCCCCTTCAGGGAAGGTGTGGGGGCCGAAGGAAGAGCTCTTCAGCTTTAGAAGGCCAAGTGGAAGGAGGGAAGCCATGTTTCTGCGCTCGCAAACTCCGAGCAGATAACGGCCTCACCAATGATAGCAGCAGCACGCAGAACAGCAGCGCTGTCAAAACAAATCCATCCCATTGCCTACCGTTACCGTACAAAATGGGTCAATGGAGTGAAACCCGAATGCATTGGCCGGGAGGTGCAGAGGGGCTGAGCCCCATGCCGGCGCTAGTGCAGTGGTGCTGGAGCTGCGGAGCCGAAGCAGGAGAAGAACCACTGGTCCTTGCAGTGTATGCGGATGATACCCAGCTCTACCTCTCTTTCAAATCAGAACCAGTGAAGGCGGTGAAGGTCCGGTGTGAGTGTCTGGAGACGGTTGGAGGATGGATGGCGGCTAACAGATTGAGGCTGAATCCTGACAAGACAGAAGTACTGTTTTTGGGGGATAGGAGACGGGCGGGTGTGGAGGACTCCCTAGTCTTGAATGGGGGAACTGTGCCCCTGAAGGACCAGGTGCACAGCCTGGGAGTCATTCTGGAATCACAGCTGTCCATGGAGGTGCAGGTCAATTCTGTGTCCAGGGCAGCCGTTTATCAGCTCCATTTGGTACGCAGGCTGAGACCCTACCTGCCTGCAGACTGTCTCGCCAGAGTGGTGCATGCTCTGGTTATCTCCCGTTTGGATTACTGCAATGCGCTCTACGTGGGGCTACCTTTGAAGGTGACCCGGAAACTACAACTAATCCAGAATGTGCCAGCTAGACTGGGGACTGGGAGCGGCCGCCGAGACCACATAACACCAGTCCTGAAAGACCTACATTGGCTTCCAGTACATTTCTGAGCACAATTCAAAGTGTTGGTGCTGACCTTTAAAGCCCTAAACGGCCTCGGCCCAGTAGACCTGAAGGAGTGTCTCCACTTCCATCATTCTTCCCAGACACTGAGGTCCAGCGCCGAGGGCCTTCTGGCGGTTCCCTCACTGCGAGAAGCCAAATTACAGGGAACCAGACAGAGGGCCTTCTTGGTAGTGGCACCTGCCCTGTGGAATGCCCTCCCACCAGATGTCAAAGAGAAAAATAACTACCAAACTTTTAGAAAACATCTGAAGGCAGTCCTGTTTAGGAAGGCTTTTAATGTTTAATAGGTTATTGTAGTTTAGTGATTTTTTGGAAGCCACCCAGAGTGGCTGGGGAAACCCAGCCAGATGGTCGGGGTATAAATAATTATATATTATTATTATTATTATTATTATTATTATTATTATTATTATTATTATT
>JAXCMG010000082.1:850160-932654 GCA_034642415.1 Podarcis siculus
TTATTATTATTATTATTATTATTATTATTATTATTATTATTATTATTGCAGTGGGTGCAAGGCCTCTGTGGCTCAACTCTCTTCCAGAGGCCTCCCAGCTTCTCCTGAACTAGCAGCCCTTTTCATCAGAGGCACTGAACTTGCACACGGAGGTGGTGTATCTGGAAACGTATTATTGGGGGGGGGAGTTTTAAAAGTCCATGCAACCCCATACTCAGGATTGTGTGTTTGTGAACCTCATTGCAACAATAAAGATCAGCTTTACTAACCGCTGTCCTGCCCACCTAGCAGTTCGAAAGCACGTCAAAGTGCAAGTAGATAAATAGGTACCGCTCCGGTGGGAAGGTAAACGGCATTTCCGTGCGCTGCTCTGGTTTGCCAGAAGCGGCTTAGTCCTGCTGACCCCATGACCCGGAAGCTGTATGCCGGCTCCCTCGGCCAATAAAGCGAGATGAGCGCCGCAACCCCAGAGTCGGCCATGACTGGACCTAATGGTCAGGGGTCCCTTTACCTTTACTACTGACCGCTGATTTGCTTCTTTACTTGCCTGGAGATGCCTTCTTTTGCTGACCAGGAGAGACCCGTGGGGAGTAGCACCCTGACGAGCTGGGCAGCACAGTAAACCTGCACCCAGAATTTTTCCCCGTAACATAACATAAACCCTTCATCTGCACAGCCTTCCCCCCGCCTGCTTCTGAGGCTCCTCTCAGCACCTTTCTCCTGCGATTATATCCTCTTGGAAGGACACTGACCAAAATTGCACAAAAAGTATTCAGTCCATGGGCGCATCACTGATGAATAATGAAAGAGCTACATTTCCATAGCATCCCATTTACTTCCCCTAACTGCCTGTTGGCATTCTGGATTGCTGCAGCATGTGAACCGAGAGCAATTAGTAATTACTCCAAGTTCTCTTCTCTCTGCCCCTCCCTGGCGAATGGTAATAGCTGATTCGAAACCCCGCCATGCACAAAAGGGGTTGGGGCAACTCCTCGCGTGCTTCTCTTTGCATGTATCGATACTGAATTTTGCGTCTGCTGTTTGGCGCTGCCAACCCTCTCAGGGCTGCGCAAGCTCATTCTTACAATTCAGAGGCTGCCTTAGAGGCTCCGCCGTCTGAAGCAATCCACCGTCAGAGCTGCAAATTTGGTAATTTTGGCTCTGCACACGCGGCGGCTCAAAGCGAATTCTGTACCTCCAAGGTGTGCACATTTGTCAAGTTGCCTCATCCAGGTGGCAGCTCACACTTTTCCCATATTTAATTTGGGTTTTCCCAATGTGGGAACTATGCAGTAAGCACAGGGGCAGGGGCTAACGTGAAACTGCATGTTGCTGTTGTTATTTATTACATTTATACCCCAGCTCCCCTCCAAGAAACTCAAGGTGTTGTACGTGGTTCTCCCCTTCCTCTTTTATATGCTCACAACAACCCTGTGAGGTAGGTTAGGCTGAGAGTAAGTGACTGGCCCAAGGTGAGCTTCATTGCTGGGGGGGGGGGGGATTTGAACCCTGCTCTCTCCCAAGTCATAGGACCCTCGTACCTACGGGCCTAGGACCCTTGAACCTCCGGGACCACCTCTCCTGGTATGTCCCATGGAGGACCTTAAGGTCTGCAAATAATAACACCCTGAAGATCCCAGGCCGCAGAGAGATTAGACTGGCCTCGACCAGAGCCAGGGCCTTTTCAGCCATGGCCCCAGCCTGGTGGAATGCTCTCTCACAAGAGACAAGGGCCCTGCAGGATTTGACATCTTTCCACAGGGCCTGCAATACAGAGCTATTCTGCCTGGTTTTCAGTTTGAACTTAGCCGGATCTTTTATTCCGCTTCCTTTCCCTCCCCCTCCCCTTTTTATGAAGATTCCTTGCTCTGGGATCCCACAGCTAATTCTCCCCTGGTCTCCTCGCTGGCCCAAGTAGGACCAATTCAGCCAGCAAGCCCTGGTGATCATCTAATGTTTATTGGATGGATTTCCCCCCTAAATTGATTTTTGATTTTATTGTTATTCACGTTTTATACTGTATTTTATGCTGCTTTTTGGAGCATCAATTAAGTGTTTTAAATTTGCTGTTAGCTGCTCTGAGCCCAGTTTTTTGAACCGGGAAGCTGCTCTGAGCCCAGTTTTTTGAACCGGGAAGCTGCTCTGAGCCCAGTTTTTTGAACCGGGAAGCTGCTCTGAGCCCAGTTTTTTGAACCAGGAAGGGCGGGGTATAAATAAAAAATTATTATTATTATTATTATTATTATTATTATTATTATTATTATTATTATTATTATTAAAGCTGCAAGGAGCAGCATGACGGCTCTGCCCCCCTGGTGTGTGTGTGTGCGCATAGACAGAGTCTGTACTTGCACACCCAGTTGCTCAGAGAAAGTACACCTCTTCATGTTCCACTCAGCCAGCTGCTTTCCTTTTTTCATTCAGATGGGGGGGGGGAGGGAACACTCTCCTTTCATTGCCTTGAAACACACACACACCGCTTGATACCTCCTCTAGGCAGAGACTGGCACTTCATCGCCAGGCCCGCTGCCTTCCCACGCAAGTCCTCTGATCCATACGCCCACCTTGCAATCCAGGGGGGCCTCCCCAAGGAGCACACATCCAGGGACAGCCGCAAATGCATAGCCTGGAATCGCACTCAGCACCTTTTCCTTTCCATGCCCTTGGTTAGAGCTCAGGGGTGAAGCACGTCCACTGCAGGCAAAAACCACCAGACTCAGCTCCTGCCACCTGTGGGCCAAGAGCTCTCCGGCAACGAAACAGAAGATGCTGGACTAGATTAGAGGAGGCTGTAGATGCCCCCCCCCCAACTGAGATGAAAGTGTCACTGGTGCAGAGTGCAGTGGGGACGGAGGAGGGGGCACAAAATGAGGGTCACGCCCCCAGGCTTCTCAGGGCCTTGGACCACCGACAGACCCATGAGCAACAGGTGTCCTGGGCCAGATGTGGTCCTGGCCTGCCCCACTGAACAGGGTTTGAGGAGGAGTGTCATGAAAACTGTTATGTACTGAGTTGAATAGGATCCAAAAGGCAGCAGTCTGATTGGTCCTAGAACAATAGGACCCAGAATGCAGCAGTCTGATTGGTCCTAGAACAATAGGATCCAGAATGCAGGAGCCTGATTGGTCCACAGGAGGCACCCAATCCAGCTCCAGGTGGAAGTGAATCCACAACCTGATTGGCCTACAGGAGAATCCTGGAATTAGCCAGTCACATGGGGCCTGTTGTGTAAATAATGTATATAAAGCAGATACTTTGCGGGGACATTCATTCCTCCTCACCACTATGAGCTGAATAAAGAGTATGAAATCCACTCTCAACTCCGAGTATATTTCCAAAACCTCCTTTGCCGGAGGAAAAACTGTAGCCGCCCCCAAACCTGGCTCTTCCATTGCTGCAATTCTTTGTAGGAAGGGGGCGTCAAACTCCTCGCTGCTGCCACCACCTGTTTCTTCCTTGACGTTCTCCCCCAACTCTGTCCAGCAGGGGACCCCTTTCCATCAGCACAGAGGACGGCTGTCTTGGGACAGATGGTTGCTAATCTACTACACCATGTCGCCAATTTGCTTCCTGATTTACAGAGTTTTGTGCCAGGCCTCGGCAGCCAAACCGGAATTCGGTGCTGGTCCATGAGGGCTACACCTCTGCGGCGGCAGCAAGCAGAAGCTCTCCTCTCAGAAGCAGTGACCAGGAGATGGCTATGTATACTAAAAATAGGGAAAGATTTGGTGCCAAGGAAAGCTGGATTCTGTGACCCGCATGAATTATGCAAATGGAGCAGATTTCCGCGTTGTCCTTTGTGCATAATTCATTTTGCAAGCTTCCCCCTGTTGCTGAAAGTGCCCTGGTTTGGTCGTTGTTGGGAAGGCAAAAGAGGGACATGGGGCACAGAGGCTACTTCCAGGTGACCTGATTCATCCCGATTTGTCCACGGAGCTGTTAGATGGCATCATGTCAAATAAAGCACACACATTTTTCAGTAAATTCCCCCCTCTCTTATCACAAAGCTCCTGCTTTTTGCGGGGGAAGCGGGTCTGCTGGGCAAGAGCACCAAACTGGCATTAACGGCGCCAACTGATTTGCCTATACAGTGGTACCTCAGGTTACATCTGCTTCAGGTTACATACGCTTCAGGTTACAGACTCCGCTAACCCAGAAATAGTGCTTCAGGTTAAGAACTTTGCTTTAGGATGAGAACAGAAATCGGACGGCGGCAGCGGGAGGCCCCATTAGCTAAAGTGGTGTCTAGGTTAAGAACAGTTTCAGGTTAAGAACGGACCTCCAGAACGAATTACCGTATTTTTTGCTCTACAAGACTCACTTTTTCCCTCCTAAAAAGTAAGGGGAAGTGTGTGTGCCTCTTATGGAGTGAATGCAGGCTGCGCAGCTATCCCAGAAGCCAGAACAGCAAGAGGGATTGCTGCTTTCACTGCGCAGAGATCCCTCTTGCTGTTCTGGCTTCTGAGATTCAGAATATTTTTTTTCTTGTTTTCCTCCTCCAAAAACTAGGTGCGTCTTGTTGTCTGGTACGTCTTATAGAGTGAAAAATATGGTAAGTTCTTAACCCGAGGTACCACTATAGTAGATATATTTTGTGAAATGCAAATAAGGCAGGAAACCAGAGGCCCCTCTCAGACTCTCTGTACTATTGTACTACCAACCCTACTGTATGCATGTGAAACATGGACCACTTATAAACGCCATCTCCAACTCCTCGAAAGATTCCATCAACGGTGTCTCCGAAAAATCTTACACATCACTTGGGAGGACAGGCGAACTAATACCAGTGTACTGGATGAAGCAAAGATCACCAGTGTGGAAGCAATGATTCTTCAACATCAACTTCGTTGGACTGGTCATGTTGTGTGGATGCCTGATGATCGTCTTCCAAAGCAACTACAGTGGGACCTCAGGTTACAGAACGGACCTCCGAAACGAATTAAGTACATAACCAGAGGTACCACTGTATGTGAGTGAATCCCACCAGCAAAACTGCGACAGACTGGGAGCACCCAGTGACTCTGCCCCCCTGTCTGGAAGCCTTGCTCAGCACACATCCCTCTGACTTCCGGGGTTCCTTTCAGCAGGAATCACCCACACGTTTCCAAGCATTCCTTTGCTGCCAGAAAGAGAAGAAACCAGCTTTGTTCTGTTGTGCTTTTTCCCAAAAAACAAACAAACCAAAACCACAAGTTGCTGACTTAATCCTGCATTCCACATTCCGGCAGATTCACGGTGCGCACACATACAAACACATGCACATGGGATCAGTCTAGTGCATAAGGGGAACAGCGAGGGGATTTCCAAATTCCTTTGGGCTTTGGACAGGCTACAGATCAAAGTAGTTGGGATCGCAGGGCAGGGGAGTCCATGAGTGGAGAGCAGCGATAACTCCTCGCACCCAAAACACAACGCTTCGTAGCTGGTTCACCCAGCACGTTATTTTTCCAGCAGACTTTTTCCGCACTCCTCTTTCGAAGCAGCACGGAGGAAAGCAGAGATAAAATGGCACCCTTCTTACTGCTGGGGGCCCAGTTGTTACTAGAAGCCACATAAATGGCAAAGCAGCTTCAGGAGCCTTGTGAGGGGAGGACCACATCCTCACCTCTGGCCAATATGGAAGCACACCCACCCACCCCAAATTCCCCACATGCATTCTGAGAATGTAAACAGTTAACTCTTCAAAAATTGTCACCCAGAGAGTATTGTAAGCCACAAGGCTCTTGGATAAGAAGGACCTAAAGGCATCACAGAACCATAAAAATGTAGGGTTGGAAGAGACCCCTAGGGTCATCTAGTCCAACCCTCTGCAGTGCATCCCTGACAGATGGCCATCCAACCTGTGCTTAAAAACCTCCAACGAAGCAGAGTCTACCACCTTTCAGTGGAGTCCCTTCCATGGCCGCACAGCTCTTGCCATCAGAAAGTTCTTCCCGATGTTTGGTTAGAATTTCCTTTCTTCTCACTTGAAGCCATTGGTTTGGTTCCTCCCCTCCAGAGCAGGAGAAAACAAGCTTGCTCCCTCTTCCATGTGACAGCCCTTAAGATATTTGAATATAGCTATCATATCTCTCTGTCTCTGCTTTTCCAGGCTAAACATGCCCAACTCCTTCAACCATTCTTCATAAGGCATGAATTCCAGATCCCTGATCATCTGGGTTGCCTTCCTCTGAGGCGTTCTCAAAGTAAAGGAAGGATTGAACTCTGATTAATAAGAATACACAGAGAGGCTTGAACCAGCAAGACTCTGGGAAGGGTGCATATAATAATCTCTCTGTCCACGCCCTGGCCCAGGTCGTTTTATTCACAAAAGAACTTTTTACAGAGTGTTCGTAAGAACCAATCAGATTTCTTCTGAGCATTTCAACAAACCCCACGTGGGGACAAAGTTAAACTACAAACACTACTTAAGCATGCATATTTTGGGGTAAATAAATGAAAACTACAAAGGAGCGCATTCAGCAACCCCTGAGGTCATAAACAACCAATACACATGATAAGAAGGATGGCCAGGAGGACAGCGATCATTATCACCTTTATGTGAGACCTGTTTCCTGGCCCTAAGATTAACATCCTAAGATTAATGTATCAGAAAAGCTACATCAAAGAAGCTTGCCCACTATTTTTGATGGCCCAGGATGCAGGCCTGGCTAAGCAACTGGCAGCTGGGCTGTGTACGTGACTTGTCAAGCAAGAGAAATGGGCAGTAGAGGAAATGGCCAGAGATGCAGAGGGTTGTGGGATTTGATCAGAAATTATTGTCAATGAATTAAATCCAGTCAACACAATGCATTCATCATGGACACAATGGCTTGATGCATATTTTATAATTCCTCATAGTAATCCCACCTGACCCCACACTCTGGATATTTGCACTCCTACATTCCTCTGCACACGTTCCAGCTTCTCAACATCCTTCTTAAATTGTGGCACCCAGAACTGGAGACAGTATTCCAGTAGCATTCTGACCAAGGCAGAATAGAGCGGGAAGATGACTTCCCTTGATCAGGACACTAGTATCAACAGGAGTCTAGTGTCCAGAGCCATCTTTAAAGCCACCCCAAGTTGATGGCCACATGAATGAGCCCTGGATTCCTGGCAGATGAGGTGTGTGCCCTACCCCTCGACCCTCTGTTCCCTTGAAATTTTCAAAGTCCTATTAGATCAGGTGAATGGGAATGAAGTGAGAGATCTTGTCACAGCTAAAGAGTGCAAGGCCTTTCATCTCGTGGCCTGAGAGGTACATTTCCCTGGCGCAGAGGGTCATGAGTTGCTTCTCTTGGGCTGGGCACAACTGCAACATCGCACAGGATCCTGAGGGGCACTTCTCAGGTGGCCTCTTACAGGAGGCCCACAGCTCACATAGGGCTTACGTTTGGGGGGGGGTGCACAAAGGCAAAATCACAGACCCCCAGAACTGCACCCGCGAGGCCTATCTCTACCTTATCAGGCTCTGAGAAGGTCACGTGAGGGCTCTGGAAGTGTCACGGTCCAGTTCAGGGCGATCTAAGTCCTGGCAGGGGACGTCAGGACCGGGGGCAAGATGGTGGGGTGGGAGCAGAAACGGGGGTCCAGAAGCCAGGAGTCAGGAGCCAGAAGTTTGAGGGTCAGAGAGCTGGGAGTCAAGAAGCCAAGGGTCCGAGGATCAGGAAGCAAGAAGCCAAATGCAGCAAGGCAGGAAGCGTGTTGCTGTGGCAAAGAACCGAAGGGAAATGCTGACCTTATATCCCTTCCCAGCTCTTGCCACCAGGTGCTGTGAGTTACCAATCGGCCTCACCTGTGCGGCCACGCCTTGCCTCTTCAGATCAAACTTAGGAAGGCCCCAGTCCTGCAAAGTCTTATTGGTCACAGGGCCTGGCTCCTGCATGCAAACCTGACAGGAAGGCTGTGAGAGGCTCCCACAAGATCTCCCAAAGATGTCCAAGATTTTGCAAAGCCCCATGAGACCTCGGCATGACCTGGTGAGCAAGGTGGAGAGCTTAAAACCCAGCGTGGGAAGAGCTTTTCAAACCCTTTGCTTTGCTCCTTGGTCTCTGGGAAGGGTCATGTGAGATCTTCGACAGCCCCTTCTATCTGTTTCCCTGCCCCGCTCTCCATTTATTTATTCCTTTTCCCACCACCCTCACAGAACTGCAATTGCGTGAGTCCATCATGTGCAAGTTGTGGGCATTCTGTACACTACTCCAGTCAGTCCTGCCATCCTAGGCTGACGGAAGGAACAGCTTCCAGAGCAATTTTTACAGAGAGACAATAGAAGGGGGTTATTCAGCTGCCCAGAGTGCCGAAGTTGCTTAGTGTTGCATTAAATGCTATTTTCTTTGCCAATTCTGTGGATGAGTTATTGGAATGTTAACAGACCATTTTAGAGGTTGGTCGTTAGCCTAGTTTAGTTAACCATTTGGTGTTACGTTGAGTAAATCAGGCCAGTTTCTCCACTGCTAACCCAAAAGATTGTATGTCGCTCCAAACAGAAACAGCTTGCCCATATGGCAACGTGGGAATCAGAAATGGCTCCTGTGAATCTGAGCTGAAGAGCTCTGGCCAGTCTCTGCTGCAGGGGCCAACCCTAGGAATGGAAGAAGGTCCGGGCTCCCGGATCAAGCCAAAGGAGGCCCATCAAGTCCGGAATCCTGTTCTCACAGTGGCCACCCAAATGCCGGTAGGACAAGGACATGGACGCAACAGCAACTCTGATTCCTGGCAGCTGGGGGCCACAGACACACCGTGCATTAAACCGCATGGCTGCCCCAAAGAATCCTGGAAACTGCTGTCTATCCTCCACCAAGATGCAATTCCTAGCACTCACAAGCTACAGCTCCCTTGGTTCTTTAAGAAGTCATTCGCTCTAAGCGCATGCTCTGTTTGCAGCCTGGTTTATAGAGGCACATAGTCACCCTGAAAAGAAAAAGAAGTCATGGAAAATAAATATGAATCTTACGGCATGTTATGCGATAAACAAAAACATGGTGAAAATGGCCCACAGATGGTATTTAACACCCACCAGAAATGGTCTAAAAAAGAAGACGGTAAATGTTGGAAGTGTAATGAAATTGAGGGATCTTTTATTCACATGTGGTGGTCCTGTAAAATAGTTAAGGAATATTGGGCAACTACATATAATGAATTAAAAAGGAAACTTAAAAAACATTCCCAATGACACCTGAGATTTTCCTCTTGAGGATGGGAACAACGGAGGTCCCCCCAAAAACGAAAGCGTTTACTACTATATGCCGCCTCCACAGCTACAACCTTATGGGCACAAACCTGGAGAACAAGTCTAGTACTAAGGCTGAGTAAAATGTTTGAATATGCTGAACTGGCTGGTCTGACAAACAGCATAAGAGAAAATGAAGATAAGGAGGTATGGACAATGTTTATTGACTATTTCAAGAACCCGCATGGTCAAATGCATAGCTTAGCAGGTCTCATTTAAATCCAGCACAGATGAAATAGATAAGAGTATTTAATAGATGACAAATTGGATGATTAAAAAGATGTGGATTACGTGGAGTCACACTTCTCTGAAGCCTCACAGCCCCCCTCACCTCACAGAGTGTTTGTTGTGGGGGAGGAAGGGGAAGGAGATTGTGAGCTGCTTTGAGACTCCTCAGGGTAGTGATAAAGCGGGATATCAAATCCAAACTCCTCTTCTTCACATGACACTTAGGGCATGTGAGACTATGGAGGGAGCTGTTGTTGACACATGAAGTATCTGGTCTGGGTATAGCGATGTAGACTAGGTCACCTCACAGCCTGAATTGTCTTCAATTAATGCATACTCATGATCCCTAAAAACCTCCCCAGGTTACGAGGGCAGGGGGAGAGGAGGGCAGAAATAAGATTCTAGACCTCATCACTACCAGGCAAGTCTTTGACAAAGTGCAACTGGAACTCAAGATGCAGCTTCCAGGAGGCTTTGGGGCACTTGCGTCCCTGCCCAAGTCCTTCAAAATATCTTTGCCCTTTGCCTCACCAGTGCTTGCCAAAATACTCCCAGCTTCTAAGAAAACCAAATCCTGCAATCACCATCAATTATGCATTTTTTAAAAAAAAAAAAAATCAATATTGGTGGACAACTGGGGTGCAGTTGTCTTTTTTTGACTTTGCATAACTCATGCACGTCCGCCCACAGCGCTGGCGCTGCCTTCCTGTGTCCTTCAGTCCTAGATTTTTGAATTTTCAGCCAATACCATTAGGCGCCCACTGAGCTTTTGCTTGCGAAGTTAAACTCACGAGACGTTTCCTCTTGGGATTTCCCCCCATGATCAAGAGAAATGACATGCTGAAGTATTTGCACGGAAAGAGCACAAGGTCTCCCACCGGGAGCCAATTTCCAAGCAGATCTCCCCACTCTCATCAAATCTCTTTTAAATGTCGGAAATGTGAATAGCAGCCCTGGGTGATGGGCTCTTGGGGCAAAGCACTCTGATCTGGTCTCTCCCTCCCTGTGGCACCAACAGACAGATGGAATTTCTCACCCTCTCAACCCCAACCTCTCACACCAGCTCTTTTCTGTCCTCTTTCACTGTTCCTCACATCTTATTTATTTCGTTCCAGCACATCATTTGTGACAGCTAAGTTCACCCCACTCAACTCACCTGAGTGAATAAGTATTCATTTGCTCTGCATTAGTCATGACAATGATTTAATTTCAAGATTTGCTGTGATGCTCAATAGCGTATTTGATACTGCCACACAGCCAGCTGTAAGAAGAACCTACCGAGCTGAAATCAGCCCCACCAGATTCGACGGGGAAGATTTAAGCCCCCAAAGTTTCCCAAACAGAAACTTTACCTAACTCTGGGCCCAGAAACAGCCTCACCTTCCTTCCCGGGCTTGCTTGAGCTCCATCAACAAGGCAAGGCCCTCTTGCAAATTTATGCAACATTCTCCTAAGACACAGGTGGAGCTGTGGGTTAAAGTACAGAGCCTAGGACTTGCCGATCAGAAGGTCGGCAGTTTGAATCCCCGTTGCTCGGTCCCTGCTCCTGTCAACCTAGCAGTTCAAAAGCACCTCAAAGTGCAAGTAGATAAATAGGTACCATGGTGGGAAGGTAAATGGCATTTCTGTGCACTGCTCTGGTTTGCCAGAAGCGGCTTAGTCATGCTGGCCACATGACCCGGAAGCTGTACGCCGGCTCCCTCGGCCAATAAAGCGAGATGAGCCTCACAACCCCAGAGTCGGACACGACTGGACCTAATGGTCAGGGGTCCCTTTACCTTTACCTCCTAGGTTTCAATCACTAGGACAAAATGTGCAAACCAAAAACAAGAACAAACCCAGAATCTGGAAGACTTAGTGAGAGGGTAAAAACCAGTCATAGGTGCCAATCAAAAAGGTTTGTTCTGACATATCTCCGTACACCATGTGGCATAGGAACAGCAGTGCTCAGCAGCCTCCTCAGCACCTCTTTGAAAGAAAAACCAGACTCTGGATCAGGCCACCGTAGCAGGAAAAAGACACCCCATCCAATGTACCCCTGAAGGCACAGATATCACACAAAATACCAGAGATCCTAAGAAGGAATTCCTCAGCTGGGCTTGTCCTGAAGGCGATTAAGGAATGAAATATAGGGGTCCCTCCCAGGTTGAGCTAGGCACAAATTATGAAGGGGGTCCAGCTGTTGCCCTATCTGGAACTAGTTCAGAGAGAAACTGTTGGTCTCATTCTGTCTGTTCCTAATGTTTCTGAGAAGCTAAGAGGAGCCTGGAGGTAGCCGGATCAGGCCAAAGCGGACCCGTCTAATCCAGCACCCAAGAAACCTGAAAGCAACAGCACTCCCCACCTGACTTCTAGGTAAAGGTAAAGGTACCCCTGCCCGTATGGGCCAGTCTTGACAGACTCTGGGGTTGGTGCGCCCATCTCACTCAAGAGGCCGGGGGCCAGCGCTGTCTGGAGACACTTCCGGGTCACATGGCCAGTGTGACAAAGCTGCATCTGGCGAGCCAGCGCAGCACACGGAAACGCCGTTTACCTTCCCGCCAGTAAGCGGTCCCTATTTATCTACTTGCACCCGGGGGTGCTTTCAAACTGCTAGGTTGGCAGGCACTGGGACCAAGCAGCGGGAGCGCACCCCGCTGCGGGGATTCGAACCGCCGACCTTTCGATCGGCAAGCCCTAGGCGCTGAGGCTTTTACCCACAGCGCCACCCGCGTCCCTTACCTGACTTCTAGCAACTGGCAATTAGAATCATAGAATTCTAGAGTTGGAAGGGACCCTGAGGGTCATCCAGTCCACCCCCGTGCAATGCAGGAACGGCAACTGCCTCCAACAGTGGAGGTAGAACATAGAGAACCATCATGTCTAGCAGCCACTGAGAATCTCATCCTTCACGAATTTGACTAACCCTCTTTTAAAGCCATCCAAGTTGATGTCCATCGCTGCCTCCTGTGGCAGTGAGTTCCACAGTTGAACTATGTGCTGCATGAACAAGTCCTTTCTTTTATCTGGGCTTCATTGGGTGGCCATTGGTTCTAGTGATATGAGATGGGGAGCAGAACTTTCCTCTCTCCCCTTTCTCCCTGACAAGCGTCATTTTATAAACCTCTATCACGTCGCCTCTGAGGGCTCATGCACACTTCCCCTTGCGCCATGCCTAAAAAGCAGGGGAACGAGCGGTTTCCCGCTTCTCTTGTGCTTTCTATGCGTGAGACAAAAATCAACCTAAAAACCCCCGGGTGGACCTTTGCTCCAATTCAGCACTAAAGAAGGGTTTTCCTGGGGGAAGCAGCTGGGCAAGTGGGATGTTTCCCCTTTTAAAGTGTTTATAGCAGGGGGGTTGTTTCAATGGGAACCATGGCGATGGGACTCTTAACCCTTTCCCTGAAACAAGCAAAATTCCCCCCTACCCAAAAGCTGAAAATTGCCCATGGGGCAAAAAGATACGGGTACCATTTAGGTACCCATGGGGCAAATTGCAATAGATTTGGGGGGGGTGAGAGCAACTTTTAATTAAGAAAATGATGTGGGGAGGGCATAACTGTAGCTGGGGAGGGGCTAGCCAGGTGAAGCCTCCAGAGGAGCTCCATTCAGGCTGCCAGCCTCTGTGTGTGTGTGTGTGTGTGTGTGTGTGTGTGTGCGCGCGCGCAAACACACAAGGGTGTGTGTGTGTCCCAGACTGGGTCTTTGACCCTAGTGAAATAAAACCCAGTTCTGCTTCTGGTGTGGGTTTTCATCATCACCCTCCCCCAGGGCAGCGGTCCCAATCTGAATGGGCAGCAGCACCCACAGCTGTGATTCAAAGTGTTTCCCAAAAGTGGGGTCTTGGTTGAGGAGCTCCTGGTTCACGTCCGGCTCGGTCACGAATCTCGCGGTGCCCGCATAGCCGTTTGTCCTCCACCCACCCTTCCCTTGGACTCTGTGGCACCTTGCTTGATGACCCTCCTTCCTGGCAGGGACCAGGCACTTTGCCTCCACAACCGGAGCCCTTTCAATGGTGATGCTCTGGGCTGATTAAAAACCTCCCCTGATATCCAGCCCGATCCTCCTCCTCTTCTGCATTTCTTCCCTGCTTGCCGCTTTCCAGGATCCAGGCTGCCTTCCTTCGGCATGACCTACATTCAGTGTTCCTAGACGGACGCCCTTGTACTGGCTCGGCTCTTATCAGGATGCCAGTGATGGCCCTGGAGGGGCTGGGGGGGGCAGTGGAGCACACACACACCCCAGACCTCCCTTCCTATACTCTGCAACATCACCTCTGGGTGTGCAATGGCTAAAATGTACAACCACCACTCCGAAACTGACAACAACTTGCACAGCTGCTGAAGAATATCGGGAAATGTGAGCCACACACGGCAAGGACCAGCCCAGAGCCGATCAGAGAATGGTAGGATTCTAGAGTTGGTATGGGCCCTTAAAGCCATCTAGTCCAGCCCCCTGCAATGCAGGAATCACGGCTCAAGAATCCGTGGCCATCCAAATTCTACTTTAAAACTTCCAATGAGGGAGAGTCCATATAATAACAATAATTTATTATTTATGCCCTGCCCATCTGGCTGGGTTTCCCCAGCCACTCTGGCCGGCTCCCAACAGAATATTAAAAACACGATAAATACAGTGGTACCTCTGGTTAAGAATTTAATTCGTTCCAGAGGTCCGTCTTACCCTGAAACTGTTCTTAACGTGAAGCACCACTTTAGCTAATGGGGCCTCCTGCTGCCGCCGCACGAATTCTGTTCTCATCCTGAAGCAAAGTTCTTAACCCAAGGTACTATTTCTGGGTTAGCAGAGTCTGTAACCTGAAGCGTCTGTAACCCGAGGTACCACTGTACATCAAACATTAAAAGCTTCCCTAAACAAGGCTGCCTTCAGATGTCTTCTAAAAGTCAGATAGTTGTTTATTTCCTTGACAACTGATGGGAGGGCGTTCCACTGGGCGGGCGCCACCACCGAGAAGGCCCTCTGCCTGGTTCCCTGTAACCTCACTTCTCGCAGGGAGGGAACTGCCAGAAGGCCCTCGGAGCTGGACCTTAGGGTCTGGGATGGACGATGGGGGTGGAGACGCTCCTTCAGGTATACCGGACAGAGGCCGTTTATGGCGAGAATCCCATATGCACAAAGAGAGGAGACAGTCCCTGTCAAGGAGGGGTGGCAGATGGAATTAATGGAAGATGCAGAATGAGCAAGCTTAGCCAGCAAAATTAAAGAGCAAGAAGAGAAAAGTTTTAAAGAGGAATGGAATCCATTTGTAGACTACCTTAAAAAAACCATTGCAAAAATGTTAGAACTTTAGTCGGTTTGGTGTAAGTTAAGAATTTATGGTTTATAATGAGAAGAATTTGAATGTTTAAATAGTTAGAAAAAAATAGAATGTGCAGCAGGAAGGGGAAACTTTAAGGAGCCATGGAAGGATGGATGGGAAGTCGATGGAATGGAATTATGGATTGATGGACTGATGGAATAGATCTATTTTCTCTCTCTCCTTTTTTATTCCTTTTATTTCACTTTCCCCTTTTATTCTTCAGTTCTGTATTTTGTGCTTTTATAAATTCATAAAGATTTTATTTTTTAAAAAATGAAAACAGAAAACACTTGAGGACACTGGCCAATCTGAACCGAGGAGCAAACCCTTCTCCTTCCACCACCCCCACCAAAAAAATTAGGCAACTACTCGTAACCTGGGCAATGCACATCAACTGTACCATAAGCAAGCGCAAGTCTCTTCCAGCTATCTCCGGCACACAAATCAAAGCAAGGGCCAGAAAAGTGCCAGCCAGCCCTGGACACCCCACAGCAAATTTACCCAACCTGCTACTCTCCAGAAGTTTTGGACTACAACTCCCATCAGCTTGCCTGGGGCTGATGGGAGTTGTAGTCCCAAACAGCTGGAGGGCACCAGCTTGGGGGGTGCTGTTCTGGAGGCCTTGCCTGCACAGGAGTCGCTCCAACATGGCTGCTAGGACCCCACAGCTCCAAGCCGTTTCTGCTGAGGGTGGGGGATGCCATTCCCCCTCCAAGTCGGCAACGTTGTACTGTACTGATGGAAGCCCCCCCCCCCGATATGCCGGAGCACAGCTGGAAGCATCGGCGCACACAGCTCCCGCCCCTCCCTGAGATCACCCAGCAGTCTTGCATGCATGCTAAACATCTGGCACAGCTTCCTGCTAGGCTCCCAGTTCAGCACACCCAGCTCCCTGTGAGCCGAGGAGCTGCTGGCGCCAGCTGCCCCCCCCCCCAGCCCTCTGTGGCAAGAGTGGGTGAAGCAGGAAATAACCCCCAGCCAACAAAAGCCCCCTGCAACTGGAAGAGCAGGCAGGCACTGCCCCAGCTCTGCAAGCATCCTCAAGAAGCCCCAGAGATGCCCACTGGTCTGGATACCTGTGTAGATCAAATCACCTGAGGACACACACCTGCTTCCACATTGAGGGGAGGGCAGCGCACTGCAGGATCCAAGAAGCTGCAGAGCCTCAGCCCCCAAACATGCACAAACATGCACAACATGTCCAGTCTCAGGAATGTAAGAAGCGGATGATTGAGAATCGTGGACTCAGGGACGGAGAATTATAAAGCATCAAAATCGAGATGTGGAAAATATGGAAACAATGAGAAGTAGCAGGACTGAGATGTGGAGATATGCTTCAGAGATCCAGACTGTGGGGAGCTCTGAAAAATTAATAATTATAATTTGGACTATAATTTGGTCTTTTTTATTTTAATTGGAGTATTATGATTGGATATATTAATTGAATGTTTTTTATTGGAAAATCAATAAAAATGTTTAAAAAAAAAAAAAGAATGTAAGAAGCTGGTTTATCCCAAGCTAGGCGCCATTGGTCAATCGAGATCAGTTTGGCCACCTCATGAGAAGAGAAGACTCCCTGGAAAAGACCCTGATGTTGGGAAAGATGGAGGGCACAAGGAGAAGGGGACGGCAGAGGACGAGATGGTTGGACAGTGTTCTCGAAGCTACCAGCATGAGTTTGACCAAATTGCGGGGGGCAGTGGAAGACAGGAGGGCCTGGCGTGCTCTGGTCCAGGGGGTCATGAAGAGGCAGACACGACTAAACGACTAAACAACAAAAAATGTCCACACGGACTGGCAGCCGTGGCTCACCAGGATTTCAGGCAGGGGTCTCTCCCACTCCTACTTGGAGTTGATGGGGGTACAAAGTAGAAACTTAACCCCATAGAGGGGAGGCTCTGGGGCACAGACCTAAAGGGCCTCCGGATCCGCAGCAGAAGGCCAGCTAGCACTTGTCAGTAGCAAGTCAATTACACTTTGAGGTGCCCTCCTCTCTTCCTACTCCCCATTTTCCAGGGCATCTCTGTGGCACCACCCTCTGGTTTCACTGCTAAGGTTAAGGGCTTTGCTCAAGTTGAAGCTATAGGGCAGGGAAGGCGGCCATCGCATGAAAGCAAGGCTTAGCCAAGCCCCGCTGGCACTGCCACCGTCTCACCCATGCCTTGCTTGTTGCTTCCTCCGTGCAGCAAACAGGGAATTTATTTCCGGGATGGGGAAGTTTGCAGGGACTATTCCAACCACCACCTCCAGCAGGCACACCAAGGCTGTGCCCAAACTTTCCACAAGCACAAATAGCCAGTTTTGATGTAAAATTGATCAAAATGCCCCTCATCCTCCAAGCCTGCTGGGTTGTGTCTTCCCACTCAGGGACAGGGAACCTGTTACACTCCAGACATTGTTGGACTACAACTCCCAGCAGTCCTGAGTGCTGGCCGGGACTGATGGGAGCTGGAGTCCAGCAGCAGCTGGAGAGCCACAGGTGAGCCATGTGGCAGAGCCAGCAGCACCTCCCTCAGTGACCAGCTCTGTCCTTCTGAGGACTGAGAGCCCTGCTCAAACCTCCCACTTGCCAAGACCTCTCCCCCATGGGCCAAACATCCCAGTTCTTCTCTGCTTATCACAGACAGTGCACACACCACAGCTTGGTGGCAAAGGCAGCCAAATGGCCAATTCCACACTCTGCTGTGCTCGCCACATTCCTTCATGCTTCCTTGCCCTGAAGAGAGATTCATACAGTGGTATCTCTGGTTGTGAACCGGATCCGTTCCGGAGGCCCATTTGCAACATGAAAAGAGTGCAACCTGAAGTGCTGTATCTGCGCAGGTGCACGGTGCGATTTGGCACTTGTGCGCATGCACAAAGCATGATTTAGCGCTTCTGCGCATGTGCGAGTGGCGAAACCCAGAAGTAACCCTTTCCAGTACTTCCGGGTCGCCGCGGGACGTAACCTGAAAGAACGTAACATGAAGCAAACATAACATGAGGTATGGCTGTAATTTATTTGGAGAGTTCCCATGGCCTGTGGGGCACCAGAGTTAGCACTGAACAGGTCTGTCTTGCCTTCATTGCTGACAATGTCTCCTTCCCCACCTAGAATCATGGAATCGTAGAGTTGGAAGGGAACCCCGAGGGTCATCCAGTCCAACCCCCTGAAATGCAGGAATCTCAACAAATGCATCCATGACAGATGGCCATCCAACCTCTCCTTTAAGAACCGCGCTGTTCCAGCATCTCCTCTTTCCCTGCCCCAATCACCCTCTGAAAGGGAACACGAGGGCATCGTGGGCTTTAGAGAGGGAAAGGGTCAAAAATGGCACTAATAAAAACTTCTGGCCTACCTGGGAAGGCTGTTGTGATGTTGATGGTGATAACTTATTATTTATACGCCACCCATCTGGTTTCCCCTGCCACTTTGGGCGGCTTTCAATAGAATATTAAAAACACGATAAATACATCAAACATTAAAAACTTCCCTAAACAGGGCTGCCTTCAGATGACTTCTAAAAGTTAGGTAGTTATTTATCTCCTTAACATCTAATGGGAGGGCGTTCCACAGGGCGGGCACCACCTCTGAGAAGGCCCTCTGCCTGGTTCCCTGCTAGAATATCATAAAACGGACACAAGAAAAGCAGGGTGCAAATGCTGTTTTTGATCCCGAACTCACTCATAATGCCACTTTCTGATTAAAAAAAGGGGGGGGGATATTTGCCACATTCCTTGGGTGGCTGCCATTTCGAAGCCATCCTCAGCCAATAAGACTTTTGCCAAAACCTCACCACCCCATGTTTGTTCCAGGAAGAAGGGATCATAATAACTTTTCCAAACTATGCTCAAGCTGAGACTTTGGAGAGCCTCCAAGTGGTAGAGAGTTCCCACGGCAGCCGAGCAGCAACGAAGAACCCCTCGTAAGAATCCCTGCCTTCACCCAAATTCACGGCACCCAAATTCACAGCACCCAAAGGCAACACCACCCCAAACAGATATCCTGCCTCTATCCTGCCTCTCTTATTTCCACCCTCAGGAGAACTCCGAGACAGGAATAGGCATTCTGCATCCTAGCAGAGGCAGCTAACCAGCTGGGGGGGGCAGTTCTGAGTGGCAGGCAGTGGGGGGTGGGAAGGGATGGGCATGTGAAAGAAGACCAGGTGGGTGCAGGAAGAGCTTTGCTGAGCAGGAGGGGATTGAGGAGGGGCTGGCTGGGGCAGAGTGGAGCCCCCCCCCCCCCGAACACAGGAAGAGCCCTTGGTTCTTTCACCCCACCTCCCCCAAACCCTCTTCTCTGCTCTTGCATCAGGCTGTGCAGCAAAACCACAGCCCTCCCTTCGTTTCCAGGCTCCTTTCCTTTGCTGCCTCTACCAGGTGAGTTCTAGGAAGCCCACCTGATGGTTTGTGCCGCTGCCGGTTTTCTCCCCAACCCTGTTGAGAGCAGCTCTATAAGGAAGCCAAGTAAAGGAGGTGGGGATGGGGGGGCAGGCTCTCCTCTCTGGGTCAGCCAAAAGGAGCCTCAGGCAGCTCCTACCCCCACCCCATCCCCCACAACCAAGATCAGCATACATCCCCCCCCCCAGCCCACCCCAAACATTCTCCTTCCCCATCACTGCCCGTCTCAGCCCTGGGGCTGCTCTGCAAGACCTCTGCATTCCCACCCAGATGGTGCAAAGAGAAATTCACCCCCACCATCACCCACCCATGAAGCAGAGGGGGCTGAGCCGTGTGTGTCCCCCCCCCACTCCACCCATCAGCACCTGGGGGGGGGGGAGAGAAGGCTGTCAAGAACCAGGGACTGGGAGGTTCGGGTCCTTGTGCGGGAACCTGTAGAGCCCTCCACAGATCAGGGGTCTCCAGATCACAGGAGGCTGAGAGGAGGCAAATGCAGAGACCCCTCTGCCTTTGTATCACACCAACACCACCAATAGGGCAGCCCCACGGATCTTCAGTGGGTCCGAAATCTGCACAGGACAGGCAACTCGCCTCACAGATGGGCAGGAAATCCCGCAAAGGGCACACACTCTCCCCACCCCATAGATCGGGCATAGTCCCCACAGAATAGATGTGGCCAGAGCTGGGGGTCGGGGGGGAATTAGCCCAAAGCCCCACAGAAGAAGAGAAGGAGCTCCTTCGAAGCCCCCAACAGAAACACCCCACAGGATCAGCACACAGGCTGCCAGACCCTTGGAGCTTGGCCCCACAGAAAGCACACCCCTCATCAGCAGCATAGAAGGATGGACCCCTCCCAAAAAAAGAAGAAGACACAGCCCAGCTTCCCAGGGCCACAAATACACCCTCTTCAGTTTGCTAGGACAGGCAAACTGTCCCTTCTTCAAAACGCTCAGAAACAGTTGTCGAAGTCCAGCCACACCAAAAACATGAACACCACCCCCAGCTCAGGAGTGGGACAGCCACCCCCCCATTGCATACCTCCCCCCCTTTCAAGAACTCCTCTCAGGGCAGCTGGGCACCCTCTGCCCAGCCATCAACATTCTCCCTCTGCTGGTTGGGGCAGAAGCGGGTGGCTGTTGGCCCCTTGGGAGAGCAAAAGCGCAGGGGCCCTTTCCTGCTCCGCCCTGAGCCCCATCCTGCTTGGACTGGGAGGGGGCCTTCCAATATGGCCCCAGCCTCTATCTCTATCTCTCCGTGCCGCTCAGATGCAAGCCGGTCCTCCAGGAAACGCTCCGCTCTCTCTCCTGCTCCCCACCCCAGCCCCCACCCGCCCGCCCATTCCATCACTGGAACCAAAACCTGGGTGGGGGCACCCCCTCGCCCAGGCTGCGGAGCACCCTCCTGCCTGGAGAAAGGGGCATCTCGGAGGCGGAGGGTGCCGCCTGCCAGGAGAGCAGGGAAATCCCAGTGGGGCTGGTCACCTCCCCACCCCCCTCTCCATCCCACACCCCCCTCGTGAGACTGCAGTTGCCGTAAAAGTTTCGCCAGCCATTCCACAGGCAGCGGAAGGCGAGCAGGAGGCGGAGGCGGCTCCCGTTGCCCCATCCCGGGGAACTTGCGCATCTCTGGGGCCTCTGGCGGGTCTGCCCCCCACCCCCAGCCCGGGGTGTCCCTCCGGCGTGCGGGGACCAGGCCGGCGGCCGAGCCTGCAGCCTCCCTCCCCGGTCCGAGGCGCGCAAGGCGGGCAGAGCCAGCAGCACTCACCGTTTGCTGGAGGTCTGGGATCCCGATGCGCACGACAAGGGCATTGGGCGCCGGCTCGTCCATCCGCCCGGGCGGTGATGCCAGCTTGTCGGAGCAAGGGCCGGGGCCGGCGGTGGCGGGGGGCTTGATGGTATCATACAGGGTCTCCTCCTTGAGGCTGCCTTCCGCCGCGCTGCTCTCCCCGGGATCGCCGTTGACAACGCAGAGCTGGTGGTGCTGGAGCGCAGGAGGAGGATGCTGCTGCTGCTGCTGCCGCCGCTGCTCCTCGTCGTCCTCGTCGTCCTCCTCCTCCTCCTCTTCCTGATGCTGCTGCTCTGCTTTCTCCTGCTGCTGCTGCTGCTGCTGCTGCTGCTCCGGAGTCTCATGTTTGCTGCTCGCTGGACTAAGAGGCATGCTCTGTGCGCCAGAGGAGTGTGCGGCGGCGGCGGCGGCGAGCGTGCGTGAGAGTGGGCGAGGGTGAGAGCACGGAGAGTCGGCAGGGGGACTAAGGAAAGCACATCACACTCCTGGGGCACAAGCACACAGGTGGGGTGGAGGCAGGAAGGGCAGCAGCAGCAGCGGGGTGGGGGGGGCAGGGGGTACGCGGCAGCAGCAACGGGGAGCCATGGGGCATCAGGAACGGGGCAAGGGAAAGAAGGCACCGGGCAGGAGGGCAAACAGGGTGGCCAAATGGGCGCACAAGGCCATGCACAGAGAAATGTGCACACAGGTAAGGGCCACAAGGGGAGAAGGGGGCCACAACGCCCCATGCCAGGGCAGGGCAAAAAAGAGAGGGGCAGGGGTAGTGTGGGGAATGATTGCACGGCGTGGGAGGGAAAGAGAGAGAAACGGGAGTGGGGTGGGGAAGAGAAGAGAGAAAGAACAGATATACACACATTAAAACCCTGCCAGCAACTGTTCCCATCCCTGCCAAAGCTGCGATGTGGACTTTCTGGGAATTTCTGAACTGCATTGGGCAATTTGCGTCGTCGGGGAGATTTCCTGGTGCCCGAGAAAGCCGCCCAGTCGAGCATGTGCGTTTCACTAGCACGGTGTTTAGCCAAAAAAAAGAGGAAGCTCACGACTTGGAGGCTGCCATGCCGCCCTAATGCTGCGCCGGCAATTGGCACTCCTTCGCTGTTACTGATGAACTTAGGAATTGGGAAATTGTCCGCAGAAAAGGAAGACCCCGGGACAAAGGAATCCCTCCGTGTCAGAGAGTCACCTGATTTGGGAAGAAAAGCATATACACGCTCCCCAGCCCCTGAGGAAGCAGCGTGCAAGTGAAGAGGTGGTTCCTGGAATCCTTTGCAACAGCAGGAAGGATTCTGGGAGTGCAAGAGGCAAGTGCCTTGAGAGCTGCGCCCCCAGCATGCTCTGCAACACTGCAAGGGGTCCTGGGGCACACACCTGTGGGGCTGCAAAACGGTGCAGCAAAAGGACAGGAGCTGCTTTTCAGAAGGCGGGGTACCCAAGGGCAGGAGACAATGCTCGGGACAAGAGTTCTACTGAGCAAGTGCAGAGCGCACAGAGGAACTTGTCATCAGTCAGCCCCAACTCACCTAGAATTAGGGAGCTGCGAAACCAGGAGTCATAAAGAATTCTGGTGTGTTTGGATGACCCCTGTAGATACACTGCTCCCCCAGGCCCATGTATGAGTCTGCCCCCCCCATCTCCATTGCCTCTTTCCCGTCATTGGCTCTTGAGGTTCAGCTCCCTCGGGCCACTGCACCAATGTGTGAGGGCTCCACATGGCTCCACACACCTTTCCTTTGGGTATGCTCTCCTCCTCACCCCATGGCTCTTCCGTCCCGGCACTTCCCCCCATGGAAACCGGCTCTTTACCACTGAATGGCAGCCTGCTTTGCTCTTTGGTCCAGTTTGGCATTAAAGAGCAGCTTCCCAAGGCGAAAGCACCAGAGCAAAAGGAAAGGAAAAACAGATTGGATGTGGCATTTTAAAGCACAGACCTGTGCCTGGAAAGAGCAGGGCAAAAGTTAAGCGTGGATGAACTTGCAAAACATGGCCTTCTGATATAATCCCCACCTGGCAGCCTCCCAGCAACACCAGTTCTTGAGAATCAGGGGTCTCACAACAAACGTGGTGCAAAAGTAATGAAGTATTGCAAGCAGATACTGACTGCCTTCAAATTCAAAAGCAAGGGCTAAGATTCATACTTTCTAAAACAACTCATCAAATCCGAATGTCTGAAGCAAATTTGGGCAGGGGTAGTGCCTCAGCAGTCTACAATGGTTTGATTCTGGCTCTGAAATACTGCCAAGTGTTGTTGTTTTTTAATTAACTTTGCTAAACCTGAGTTGCTGGCTTGCTGAGATCCAAGGCTACAACCCTACTGCTCACAGAACACATTTGCCCAGGTGAGAATAGACCTTTCCTCAGAAAGGCTGATCGCCGAAGAATTGATGCTTTTGAATTCTGGTGCTGGAGGAGACTCTTGAGAGTCCCATAGACTGCAAGAAGATCAAACCTAACAATTCTGAAGGAAATCAGCCCTGAGTGCTCACTGGAAGGACAGATCCTGAAGCTGAGGCTCCAATACTTTGGCCACCTCATGAGAAGAAAAGACTCCCTGGAAAAGACCCTGATGTTGGGAAAGATGGAGGGCACAAGGAGAAGGGGACGACAGAGGACGAGATGGTGGGACAGTGTTCTCGAAGCTTCCAGCATGAATCTGACCAAACTGCGGGAGGCAGTGGAAGACAGGAGTGCCTGGCATGCTCTGGTCCAGGGGGTCACGAAGAGTCGGACACGACTAAACGACTAAACAACAACAGAGTAAGCACACTGGATCCGACTACACATCTAGTAAAAAGCCCTTATTTTCTTTGGCAATGTTTCAGACACCAGCATCCAAATTTCCCGGTGGATTATATCAAAAGGCTACCTAATGACTGGGCACAAATATTAACATATCCACTCTATTGGGAGGGGCTGTTTATGAGCTGAAGTGTCTCTTCACGGATTTTATGATCCCCAGCCCTGCAAGAGCGCACCCCAAAGTGCAAAGTGTGAATGTGACAAATGAGTGTTTGCCTCGCCTAGGTGCAGCTGTCAGAGAGCCCAGACTGGCCGAGGCCCCCTGTGGAGCCTTCTTCCAAAGCCAGGTTTGCCTCGGAGAAACATCTGAAAAGACGCAGAGTGCGGAGATGGGAGTGAAAAGGCCTAGATTTTCAATAGCTGGCAACTAAGGAGATTCTCTCCTTTTGTTTCTGCCGCTTTGCCTTCCTGCAGACGCTGCAATCCTGCTCGCATTCATTTCCGAGGCTCTCAGGCGCAGCGTGGAAGACCTTCAACCACCAGCTGCAACAGCAAAAGACTTTGTGGCAGTACTGGGCCAAGCGAGCGGGTTGGGGGAGCGAGGAAGGCCAGGGAGAAAGTTGGGGCACAGAAGGGAAGAATGACTCACAAAGGAGTTCTCTGCCTTCTAAAGGCTCTTTGGCTCAGGAGGACATCAAGGAAGGTGGGAACAAGCGCGAGAGAGTTGGCAAAAATATCCCCAGAAGAAAGGCCCAAGAGCGAGAGCAAGAAGAGAGGGAGGGGGGTGCTGAGCCCTGGTTGCCAGTGGGGCCAGCCCCCCTCTGCAGGTGGC
Organism: Podarcis siculus; assembly: GCA_034642415.1. Taxonomy (NCBI): domain Eukaryota; kingdom Metazoa; phylum Chordata; class Lepidosauria; order Squamata; family Lacertidae; genus Podarcis; species Podarcis siculus. Next base: position 874,635 of record JAXCMG010000082.1, read on the forward strand.
ACTGCTCTATGTAGGGCTGCCTCTGAAGTCTGTTCAGAAAATTCAGCTGGTGCAGAATTCGGCAGCCAGGTTGCTCAGCAGGGCAAGACAGTTTGAGCTTATTGCACCGATCCTGGCCCAACTGCACTGGCTGCCAATTAGTCTCCAGGCCCAATTCAAAGTGCTCATTTCATTTCATTCATTCATTTGAGGCCTTTTAGCCCGCTCTATTAAAATCAATCCCAGAGTGGCTTAGGACAGTAACTCTTAATACATATTCAACAAGAAAAACCATCAGAAAAACTAATCAAAACAGTCACAAGCAAATCAACATCAGCCTGAGTAGACTCCTCCTTCATTCCAGCTCATTTAACTAACTGCCTGAGTAAATGCATGTCTTTTGACCCATAAAGTCTTAAATGGCTCAGGACCACAAAGCCTCAAGGACTGCCTCTCTCCAGAGGAACCAACCCAGACCCTGCGATCATCTTCTGAGGCCCTTCTTCATGTGCCTCCTCCATGAGAGTGGTAGCATGAGAACAGGGCCTTTTTTGCAGTGGCTCTCCCCATTTGTGGCATGCTCTCCTCAGGGAGGTTCACATCTTTCGGCAAAAGCATTGCTCTTCAACCAAGCCTTTGGCTGTTAATCAGTCCACGGCCTGCATTTCTACACCAATGTTCGCCTGCACAAACCTTCGCCAACCTAGTGCGCTTCAAAGGCTTTTGACTACACAGCTTCAACCACACTGCCTGAGTCTGGTCCAGTGGGCACCAGGTTGGAGAAAGATGGCTGATACCCATACCCCCCTCAACCCATTATACCTGAAACAGGATACTTCATACCCTCATCCAAGAGACCTAAGGACCTCAGAAGAGCCACTGGATCAAGCCAATGGCCCAAAGTGTTGGTGTCAACTTTTAAAAGCCCTAAACCAGGCATAGGGACACTCAGCCCTCCAGATGTTTTGGGACTACAACTCCCATCATCCCTAGCTAGCAGGACCAGCGGTCAGGGCATAGCTGTCAACTTTTCCCTTTTTTTAAGGGAAAATCCTATTCGGAATAATTGAATTTCCCTTTTAAAAAGGGAAATGTTGACCTATGGGTCAGGGATGATGGGAATTGTATTCCGAAAACATCCAGAGGGCTGGATTTGCCTATGCCTGCCCTAAACAGCCTCGGCCCAGGGCCTTCTGGCAGTTCCCTCACTGTAAGAAGCGAAGTTACAGAGAACCAGGCAGAGGGGCTTCTCGGTGGTGGCGCCTGCCCTGTGGAACGCCCTCCCATTGAATGTCAAGGAGATAAACAACTATCTGACTTTTAGAAGACATTTGAAGGCTCCCTGTTTAGAGAAGCTTTTAACGACTGATGTTTTAATGTATTTTTAATCTCTTGTTGGAAGCCACCCAGAGTGGCTGGGGAAACCCAGCCAGATGGGCGGGGTACAAGTAATAAATTATTATTATTGTCAGGTGCTGATGGTGGTTGCTCGTGAGTAACCAGGCAGGACTCCGACCTGTCTTTTACAGGTTTTATTGGTGCAAACTATTTACAGTGCAGAATCCCAAAGTTCATGTTCGTCTAGTCACTTGGAGATTCCGGGAGTGGCCTCTTTGGGTTTCTCCCCCAACATAAGAACCTAGACACCCCAAATCTCTGCCTCCCCTCCTTACGTTTCACCCCTCTGTGCAGGCTGGGTGACAGAAACAGCATGTCTGCTTCCTGGCCAGCTGGGCTAGGTGAGGCACTTGGGCTCTCAGTAGATTTTCGAGCCCTCCCCTCGCCTGGCTACCCCCTCCCCCCTCTGCTCCACTGGAGGTGTGGCTTTCCCCACTGCTGGACTCAGCAGTGTCAGAGCCTCTCTGTATTCCCCTGCCCCCTCCCCTGTTCCGACGGCAATCCCCTGACAATTATCACCATCATCATCTCATCCAGCATCTTGTTCAACAGTGGCCAAGCAGATGCCTCTGTTGGGAAACCCACAAGCAAGACCCGGGAACAAGAGTCCTCTCCCTTCCCAGGGTTTCCAGCAACCACGCAGGCAGAGCATGGCCATCATGGCTAATAGTCATCCATAGTCCAAAGCACTGGAAGACGCAAGATCTACCCACGCTGGAAGAATGGCAGACGCAGCTGATGGAATACATGGAACTGGCTGAAATGACTGGCAGAATCCGAGACTTGGGAGAGGAAACAGTGGAAGAGGACTGGAAAAAAATTAAGGACTATTTGCAAAAACATTATAAGTTGTATGAATGTTAAGCATGTGCACGATTAGTAAATTTTAGCTTCAGCAACTGGATTTGATGAACTGGAAATTAAGTAATAAGAAATAAGAGGTGGAAACATGAAACAATCTTATCATGTTTATTTTAAAAGTACAATAATTGGGATACAATATTTTGAATTTAGAAACATGATACCTGAAAGATACAATAAGATTTGAAATAAGGTAATAAATTGCTGATGATTTTATCACAAAGAATGCAGGATTTGGAGGATGTGGGGAAGTCCAATAGGGTTGGTAAAAATATTATGGAAAGTTGGTTTTTATAATTCTATTATTCTATCTGTCTTTTTTCTCTTTTCTCTATTCTGTACATTTTCTAACTGAAACTTAATAAAAATATTTATAAAAAAAATAGTCATCCATAGTCCTCTCCTCCTCCTTGAATTTGTCTAATCCTCTTTTAAAGCCATCCATGTTGGTGGCTAAGGGTCAGCTTCCTCCAAATCTACCAGCTGCCCCAAGGCAGGAGCCACCTCTGGGCCCTGAGGGTGGAAAGCCTCCATCCACCTTTGCAACTGGACATGCTCCTAGGGCAGTGATGGCGAACCATTTAGAGACCGAGTACCCAGACTGCAACACAAAACCCACTTATTTATCACAAAGTGCCAACTACTGCAATGCGCTCTATTTGGGGCTACCTTTGAAGGTGACCCGGAAACTGCAATTAATCCAGAATGTGGCAGCTAGACTGGTGACTGGGAGCAGCCGCCGAGACCTACATTGGTTCCCACTACGTTTCCGAGCACAATTCAAAGTGTTGGTGCTGACCTTGAAAGCCCTAAACGGCCTGGTCCAGTAGACCTGAAGGAGCATCTCCACCCCCATCGTTCTGCTCAGACACTGAGGTCCAGTGCCAAGGGCCTTCTGGCGGTTCCCTCACTGCAAGAAGTGAGGTTACAGGGAACCAGGCAGAGGGCCTTCTTGGTGGTGGCTCCCACCCTGTGGAACGCCCTCCCACCAGATTTCAAAGAGAACAACAACTACCAGACTTTTAGAAGACATTTGAAGGCAGCCCTCTTTAGGGAAGCTTTTAATGTTTGATGCATTAGCGTATTTTAATATTTTGTTGGAAGCCACCCAGAGTGGCCCAGCCAGATGGGCGGGGTATAAATAATAAATTATTATTATTATTATTATTATTATTATTATTATTATTATTATTATACCTCATGTGGGAGGGAGTTCCACAGTTTAATGATGCACTGTGTGAAAAAGGCATTTCTTTTATCTGTCTCAAATCTTCCACCATTCAGCATCACTAAAAAAAGTGGCAGCTTTTGCTTCCCTAGCCTGCTGCCAGCTCTACTTTGACCTGAGATGAAAGATAACTCAAGAAAAGCATAGAAGACATTCCAATATTTACTTTAGTTCCCTTCGTCATCTTAAATAGATTATTAAGCCTTATTCATTCAACTCTGTGGGGCCCAATCCCAGTCTGTTGTGCTGAGCTACCTGGCAAAGGAGTTCATTAGAAAATTTTGCTAAGGCTGAGCTGCAAGAGCACTTGCATCTCATAATGTGCAAAATCAGATTTGGCCAGACTTAACTTTCACCCTATGCTTTCCAGGCACAGGTCAGGTGCTTTCAAGCTCCATGTCCAACTGCTCTTTTCTTCGCCCAGGAGCTTTCCTTGCAAAAACCCACTCTTTAAAGCTGAAGCACAACAAACAGCCGTTTGGGTTTTCTGCGGATTGCTGTTTGCTCCAGTTCCGCAGTAAAGAGCGGGTGTTAGAGGGGAAACAGTACCCGGACACAGAGCCTGAAAGTGTGGATAGTGCCTGGAAAGTGCAAAGGAAAGGTAAAAGTGGCTAAGCCCTGAGACGTTTGATCCAAGTTCTCTTGCAGTTCGGGTTCAGCCATCGCTATCTGAATCGATTTATTAATCACCTGAGATTTTGCGAAGCTTGCCCAGAGCTAAGCTGGTTGGCAAAGCGCTCTGCTCTGATCTCAGCTGAGCTCTGGCTGCTGCAGCAGCGGAGCCGTAAATGGCAGCAACTCCCTTGAGCTGGCAGCAGATACCTGACTGGGGCAGGAGAGGGTTCAATGTCTGTGGTCCACCTCCAACATCAGAGGCAGCAATGGTTCTGAATCCCAATCGCTGAAAATTGCAGGAGGAGAGAGGACTGCTTGCTGGTTTCCCAATGGGGCATTTGGTTGGCCACTGGGAGAACAGGATGCTGGACGATATGGGCTCCCTTTGGCCTGACCTAGAAGGCTCATCTTGGGACGCGGGTGGTGCTGTGGGTTAAACCACAGAGCCTAGGACTTGCCGATCAGAAGGTTGGCAGTTCGAATCCCCGCGACGGGGTGAGGTCCCGTTGCTCAGTCCCTGCTCCTGCCCACCTAGCATTTCGAAAGAACGTCAAAGTGCAAGTAGATAAATAGGTACCGCTCCGGTGGGAAGGTAAACGGCGTTTCCGTGCGCTGCTCTGGTTCGCCAGAAGCGGCTTAGTCATGCTGGCCACATGACCCGGAAGCTGTACGCCGGCTCCCTTGGCCAATAAAGCGAGATGAGCGCCGCAACCCCAGAGTCGGCCACGACTGGACCTAATGGTCAGGGGTCCCTTTACCTTTACCTTAGAAGGCTCATCTATGTTCAGCCTCCCGCTGGGGCACCTGGTTAGCCACACTGAGTATACAATGCTGGACCAGATGAGCCCCCTTTGGCCTGATCCAGCTCATGGCTCTTCTTAGATTCCTATGCCTACAAACAAACAAAAAAGATGTTTGGAGGAACCCAGCAGCTTCGAGGATGGTGGCTTGAGCAAGACTCTGCAGCTGGAGCGTTCCATGTGTGAGCTTTGGAGGGGGAGCATGTCAGCCAGTTCATGGTGCCCCATTCTGGGGACCTGACAGTGCAGGAATGTCCCATGTTCCTCACAATCCTGTGTTTGCCCCAGCGGGCACTCCAGAAGCTGCCTTGTGGGCGCATTCCGAATGCGCAACTCCCAACTGCGTGCAACATTTTCATATCACAGCCCCAAGCCTGGGCGATGCACAATTTGCATGATCAGCATGCTCTCTGTGCATATCAGATGTGCTACATTAGCGTCCCTCTTTCGGTAGGGAGCCTGCGGGCAGAGAGCCCTGCTTCCCCTTCATTTGATAGGATACCACTTTTGCAAGCACCAAACGGGGACAAGGAAGGCTCCTGGAGTCCCGGGGTGTGCCAAATGCCAAGACAGCACAAGAAGGAGGAGGCTTGAGAAAGGGGGGGGGGAGAACAGCAGGCCACTGGGCTGAGGAAGGCCCCAGAGAGCAGCTGCCAGTCAGAGCAGGCAGCACTGGGGAGCCTTCTCGTGCCAAAGGGTTGCATTTCATTCCGGGCAAAGTCCCTAGGGCCACATGCCACTGGTGCAAAAGTGGGTGAGTTTCAGGGACCAGGCTGAGGAGTACAGCTCTGATGAGGAATGGTGAGAACCTCCCCTCCCTCTGCTCCTGACCAGGATCCTGAAGCTGCCCAGGAGCAGTGGAGCAGCATAGATTTAGAACAGTGGTTTGCAGAGGGGCATAGTTCAGAAGACAAAAGTTGGGAAGAACGGGTGGGGTGGGTTGGTGAACAGCGAAGTGAAGAACTGGAAGAGAGGGTGCTAACAGACTCTCTCTTGCTGGAAAGTATTCAGCCTATCAATCCAAGGTCACGTAGAGCAGATAAGGTGGCTACACAAAAATCACGGTGGTTGCAAGATCAGGTTCAAGACGGAAGTGACATGGGGGGAAGTGGGGGGAAACCTTAATTGGTAACACCTTCCTTCTTTTGCTATGATCATTAAAGACTGTGGTGGTCCCAGGGGTAACCCTTGAAATGCGGTCCAGGACCGGTCCAGAATCCAGAGCTTCCACTAGGAGTCAGTCCGACAGGGCCAAGGCAGGATACGAGGCAGACTAGGCAAGGAAAGGGGCAGGATCTGGCATACACCAATGTTGCTCCTACAACCTGGGGCGGGGTCTGACAGCCTTTTATCTTTGTCGGGGTAATGGCCGGTCCTGATCCCCCGGCCACTCACCTCCCTGTCTCGCCCGAAGGTGAGCACTCCTCCTGCGAGTACTCAGGTCTCTTCTTCTCTCAGACCTGTCTCTGCAGCTCAGGAGACGTCGGTGAGTGACTAGACCCAGAGGCCGCCTCAGCCTCCCCTGACCCAACCGGTAGTGGAGCAGCTGTAAGTGATGGCCCAGCTGGAGACGAGGTCATCCCCGCATCTGGAGCCAGGGCAGGCTCAGGCCCCTGACTCAGTCCAGGTGGTGCTTGTTGCAGGGGAACCTGTGCAGACTGGACTCTTCAGGATCAGGCCCTTGCCTGAGGCAAAGGATCCGGTGCAGACCAAGACTTCTCTGGCTCCGAGTCCAAGCCTGAGTCCCAGGCCATCACAAAGACTCTTTAAATGGTAAGGGACTCTTTTTGCTTTGTCCTGCTTATCTACAGCCAGGCAGGCGGGGTGGGGATGGATCCCCGGAGCCTGACAGTTAGGCACTCAATGTAACATTCACCTATCTGCAGTTGGCTAGTTTTCTACATCTTCTCATCCACTCCTTTCCATCCTCTATCCAAGGAGGCAAAAACACATTTCAGGCAGGTAAAATCACTCCAGGAAGAGAGTTGCAAAGTGCTAAGGGCCACCTTTCCCACCTGCCAGATTATTAATTAAAATATTGCCAAGTCCTCACTTGCTTTCCTTTCACCGCCATGAACTCCCATCTCAATGGCCCTTCAGCAAGCAGAGAAAATCATAGAATCATAAAATTGTGGAGTAGGAAGGGGTCTCCGAGGGTCATCCAGTCCAACCCCTGCAATGCAGGACGGCACCAGAGTTTGCTCCAAGACCAGGATTAAATATGGACTAGTCTTTTGTGGGCGAATTCCACAATTTGCCATTGATGCATTAGTGGTGGGTTCACGCCAGCCCAGCCCCACATCCTCACATTGGTTTTCTAGTGATGCTTATGCCATATTGCCCCATTGTTGCCATCTGGAGGGGCACTCTTGTGCGATAGCATGACCAAAGCGAGACCGAAAGCAAAACCAGAACTCAGGGAATGTGCTAATCGGAAGCGAAGCAGTAGGTCCACCCAGGCACAAATAGCATAGGAAGTTGGGTCGTGACGTATAACCACACGAGCTTAAGTCAATAAAAAGGACATGCGGTTTTGGTGATATCTTGCAAATGTGTTCCACGTCTCTTGGGCGAGGACTTTATGCTGTTTAGCACAAGCACAGAGTGCCTTGTCTCTCACCGCTGATAATTGTCTCTTGGGCCACGAGTCCAGGAAAACCTGCATTTTATCGTTGAATCGGAGCAAATGGCAATCCGTAGAAAACCCGATTGCCATTTGCTCCAATTCAGCAATAAAATATGGGGGTTTAATAGTGGGTTTTCACAGGGAAGGCTCATGGGGGCAGAGCGCTTGGACACAGAGCTTTAAAGAGCAGATCTGTACCTGGAAAGAGCAAGGCCAAAGGAAAGTATGGATGAGTCCTGACTTGGCCCAATCTTCCTCAAGGTGCTTCCAGGAGGAGCTTCCTCCCGGGTCAGGTATGCTCTAAAAGGTGAAGGTAAAGGGACCCCTGACCATTAGGTCCAGTCGTGGCCGACTCTGGGGTTGCGGCGCTCATCTTGCTTTACTGGCCGAGGGAGCCGGCGTACAGCTTCCAGGTCATGTGGCCAGCATGACTAAGCCGCTTCTGGCGAACCAGAGCAGCACACGGAAACGCCGTTTACCTTCCCGCTGGTGTGGTACCTATTTATCTACTTGCACTTCATGCTTTCAAACTGCTAGGTTGGCAGGAGCAGGGACCGAGCAATGGGAGCTCACCCCGTCACGGGGATTCGAACCACCAACCTTCTGATCGGCAAGTCCTAGGCTCTGTGGTTTAACCCACAGCGCCACCCACGTCCCTCAGGTATGCTCTGCTTTCCTTCAAATCCCTCTTCAAAACCCACTGACTCCTCCAAACCCACTGACATATGTTGGGGTCCACCAAGGGGCAGATTCCACAGACCTGCAAACTGACAAAACAACAACAACCACAACCACATGTTGATTGCTAAGAAAAAAATCCAAAATCCGTCACCCTTAGGCAATACCTTTAATGAGGGAGAGGGAATAGGTTTGTTTTTCCTTTTATTATGCATTTTGTGAGTTTTTTTATGCTGTATTTTTATGTTGCCAACTGCCCTGAGATCTACAGATGAAGGACGTCGTACAGATTCAATAAATAAATCTAAAGTAAACAGTAGCTCCGCCAAGCCAAATGCACAGCGCTGTGAGCAAGCTTTCAGGGTTAAAGCAGCAAAGTGTGTCCCCTGTCCATTTCTTAGGATGAAGCACAGCAAGATGAAGAAGACCCAGCTAGGTTCTACTAGACGTTATGTCTGCTCCAAATTGTACCTAGGACTCCTGGGGCAAAGAAACGCCTTGTGGCTGCTGCCCCATTTTTTGGAAATCTAAAATGCAGCAATTATACAGATCTGCCTCAAGCCGTGAAAAATTAAAGCAGAGATTCCTTGTTAGGCAGGGAACCTTAAAGAGGAGCATGGCAGGGTTTGCAAGAGCAAGCCACAGGCTAATTTTAGGTAGTACACTAAGTTGTTGCTGCTGTCTTTACAAAAGTCAAATTTGGTAGCATTGCCTAGCGGTTGTAGAGAACGCAGCACTTGCCTGCATTCAAAGTCATTTGCCTGGGCCTCTAACTACACAGACAAGCGGGCACAGAGAAATTCAATGAAGCTGCTCAATAAAAGAAGAGTTTTCTTTCGCTGGGGCTGCTCATGCGCTGGATTCTGAACTTCCTGACCCGTTACCCTCCCCTCCTCGACTCCTCAAGATGTCCCTCCACAGCTTTCCAAAGAAAACTTGCACAAACAATGACCAACCTCCACGCCAGAGCTGCCGCAAGTCCCTCCCGGCTTGCTTGAGAAGAGTTACTGATTGACCTTAGGGGAGGGAGAACTGCCTCCAATTTCAGCCATTCCGGAAGACAGGCATGCCCGGGAGGTGGGCACCCTGAAAGTCGGCAGACCCAAGAGTGAGAGAGACGAGCAGCTTAGAAACACCAGCCTTGAAGCTCTCGGCAGGCCGGCCGGAATGCAGAGCTCTCAACGAATAACTTCCCTTGCCCTTCCTGGGAGGTGCAAACCCTAGTGGGCTGGGCAGGGGCACCTCTGCCACCACAGCCCCTGCAGGGGATGGGCCAGGAGGCCTCCCAGTGATCACCGCTCATTGGCCAGAAAGGCCCACTCACTTTGCCACTCGGTTGGCACAGGCCCAGCTGGTACCTGCCTGACCTTGTCCTCAAGCGCCCGTTGCCAGCAGCACTGCACTGCTCTTGCCAAAAACCCAGCGAGGGGCCGCCAGTGCTCAAAGGTCTGCTGGACTGCAGTGCGCCCGTTTCCTGGCACAGGTATTGGGACAAAAAGGAGACTCACCACTCTTTGAAAGCATGCATGCCCTCTTGGGCAGAAACGCTTGTGCAAACATGCAGGCTGACCGGATGACCTCTCTGGGAGAGGCAGAGAGAAGCCCACATGTGGTCTCTTCTTGGCTTCAAAGAGCTTTGCAGCGAAGGCTCTGAGGAAGCAGAGTCTTACTGGCCAGTTTCCAAAAGAAGAGATATGAATAAGATAAGACAAAACTTTATTCGCATTAGCCAATGGCCATAGCAACAGTAAAACATTACAGTATACGCAGAAAAGGAAATTTGATATAAGAGCACAGGTGGCACTGTGGGTTAAACCACAGAGCCTAGGGCTTGCTGATCAGAAGGTCGGCAGTTCGAATCCCCGCGATGGGGTGAGCTCCCATTCCTCGGTCCCTGCTCCTGCCAACCTAGCAGTTCGAAAGCACATCAAAGTGCAAGTAGATAAATAGGTACCACTCTGGGGGGAAGGTAAACAGCATTTCCTTTCAATGGGCCACCTCTGGCCTGACCCAGCTGGCTTGTCTTACATTCTTAGGATTTCCCCTCCAGGGAGAGTGGCTGGCCTGTTGTCGTTGGCAACCATCACCCCAAGCGCAAGATGCTGTCCAGAACCAAACACAAAAAAGAGCGGAACACCACGCAACTTCCCTGCAAACTTTGAGCAAGTCAAGAGGAACGCTCAACAAACACGTCGCCCAGAAGCAAAGCACATCCCAGTTGCATGGCATTAGGTGCAACGGGTTCCAGTGAACCTGACTTAAGTGGGCTTCGGTTCGCTGCTTTAAATCTCTGCCCAGGAGGCTTGGTGCCCTTTTAGGCGGTTTTCACACTCACCACTAAAAAGCACCTCTGAGCCGTCCCACCTTGCTGAGCACTGCAAACGTGGGAAGACTGAAAGCAGAAAGAGACCCCCTCGGAAACAGAATCGCATGCCTTCTCCTTCCTGGCCAGCAGAGGTTTGGCAACCGCGTCATCAAATTCAGATATGCAGAAAGTGTTTTGAGTGTCATGTGTGAAAACACCCTTAGATGAAGAGGCAAGGGAGGTGGGGGGGGCTGAGAGGGGGAGAGGCAGGTGGCAACAAAGGCCTGCCGAGTAAGGTGAGGAAAGAGCTCTTAGGCCAAGCATTGCTCTGTGGCGCAATGGAGCTGGGGTGAAATGGCTGGAGGAGGAGAAGGAGAGAGATGTGTGTGTGTTTTTGAAGGGAAGGGCAGCAGGGAGATGTTCCTCCATTCCAGGAGAAGGGTTTGGCAAGGGAGCATGTGCAGAAATTGGAGCAGGGTCCTTAGCGGGAGAAACAGGAGACCCCTTTCCTACACTGTGGGACGCCCCACAAGCATGCCCCATTTGGGCTCACCCTAACTTTGGGGGCTCCTTTGGCTGCTGCGAGGACTGGAGGAAGGACTTTGCAGGACTGTTTCGTGACAACTTGCAACGTGTGGGCAAGTGAGGGCTGAAACAGTGGCGCCAGTCACTGCAGGACGCACGAATGGCTTATTATGTGCATTCCTCCAAGTTTGCTGCTGCTGCTGCAACCCCCTAAAGCAGTAGGTTCTCCGCATGGTCCCTCCCCACCCGTGTGCACTATGAGAGGGGCTGGAGGCTCCATGCGCTGCAAGGACAGGGGGGCTTGTGGCTGGCAGGAGCATTGATCACGCCCAGTTACAGAGCACACGACGGAGCTTGATGGGTAATTCCACAGCCAATTGATTTTCATTCCCTCTTCCTGCCAAGGTTAGTGGGTCACCAGGGATGCGCAACTGATTAAAAGCCAAAGGCCTGCCAATTGCGGCTCGTCAGCGGGCGGATAACAGCGCTTGCTTGATGGAGACGGTGGCAGCGCAGCGTCAGCCACAAGCCGAGCCACCCAAACCCAGAGTCACACTTGCCAGATCCGATCCCTGGGCAATCGGCGTACCCAGACGTTTCCCCATCAGGCAAGCCCTGTAGAGCTGTCAAAGCATGGAGTGTTAAGGAGATACTGAGTCACCATCAGGTGCTTCTTCTCAGCCACCTTCTAATTGGTCCATTGGTCCATATAATATTGCCACTCCAGACACCCAACTCAGAGTGAGTTCTTTGCAGCTCAGCTGCAGCCACTGCTTTCCCCCTGTCTCTGGCCTGAGGGTCCCTGGACCTGCAACCAGATACACCTGTGTGTGAGGAAGAGCCAAGCAGCACCTTGGGAGGCTGGTTGCCATCCTGGTCTGGTCCCTAAGTGAGATCTGGGGATCTGAAGGCAGCCCTGTTTAGGGAAGCTTTTAATGTTTAATAGGTGACTGTATTTTAGCATTTTGTTGGAAGCCGCCCAGAGTGGCTGGGGAAACCCAGCCAGATGGGCGGGGTATAAATAATAAATTATTATTATTATTATTATTATTATTATTATTATTATTATTATTATGCATAGCCTGGATCAGGCTGGCACTTCTCACACCAATGTTTCTCTTACATCACCTCCAAAGGCAGATGATTCGGGCTACTGGCATGATCAATATATTAAAGGTAAAGGGACCATTGACCATTAGGTCCAGTCATGGTCGACTCTGGGGATGCGGCGCTCATCTCGCTTTATTGGCCGAGGGAGCCAGCATGACTAAGCCGCTTCTGGCGAACCAGAGCAGCACACGGAAACGCCGTTTACCTTCCCGCCAGAGCGGTACCTATTTATCTACTTGCACTTTGACGTGCTTTCGAACTGCTAGGTTGGCAAGAGCAGGGACCGAGCAACGGGAGCTCACCCCGTTGCGGGGATTCAAACTGCCAACCTTCTGATCAGCAAGTCCTAGGCTCTGTGGTTTAACCCACAGCACCACCCACGTCCCTATTAGGTCTCTTGAGAACCTCAAATGGGGTGGAGAACCTCAGGCCCCGAGGTCAAGTGTGACCAGCCTCTCCCCAGGACACAATCCTCCCTCACCGGCCCTGCTCTGCACTCTCCCGGAATGACTTTGCCTGGCTGGAACATGCCCTAGGAACTCTGATGCCTCTCTGTCACTGGGATGAAGCACAGAGGGAGTAGGTGTGAGGGTGCAGGAAGTTGAAATCAGAGAACGGCAGGAAGGTGGAAATTGTACATTCGCCGCTTTGCCTGCTTTTGCCTCTGGCCCCACCCACCACTGCCATGTGGCCTCTGGAAGGTTAAAGAGGAGAGAATGTGGCCCCCAGACTCAACAGGGCTTCTCTATCACTGCAGCCACAGAAGAGGGGTTGATGGGGTGGTGACTCCCTGGGCTTCCCAACTCCTGCCTCCTGACCCAGAGCAGCTCTTTGGCAAGGCATGCCTCACTCAGGCTTGTGGTTAGGCAACAGCTGCCGCCTCATTTTCCCGACAGCAAACAACGATGTGCCACTGATAGCCCAGAGACCTCCCTCCTCTGCTGACTGAGCGACATTGTTCTGGCCCCCAGCCAGAGCCCTCAGCCATCTTCCCGGAGCTCTCTCTTTCTCTCCCCGAAGACCGCACCTGCCCACTGGCAGATCACCAAGAGACAGCAGCTGCTTTTGCAAAACGCACTGCTGAAGAATCTAGCCACTACCTGGAAGAATCTAGCATGGGAGGCGGCAGATGTTGTTGTTGTTTAGTCATTTAGTTGTGTCCGACTCTACGTGACCCCCTGGACCAGAGCATGCCATGCACTCCTCTCTTCCACTGCCTCCTGCAGTTTGGTCAAACTCATGCTGGTCTCTTCGAGAACACTGTCCCACCATCTCGTCCTCTGTCGTCCCCTTCTCCTTGTGCCCTCCATCTTTCCCAACATCAGGGTTTTTTCCAGGGAGTCTTCTCTTCTCATGAGGTGGCCAAACTGATCTAGATTGACAAATGGGGCCTGGCTTGGGATAAACCAGCTTCTTACATTCCTTTTTTCAAAAAGATAATTTTTATTGATTTTCCAAAAAAAAACAACATCCAGTTAATATATCCAATCATAATACTCCAGTCCATGAGCCACCATCCATCCTCCAACTGTCTCCAGGCACTCACACAGGACCTTCACCACCTTCGCTGGTTCCAGTTTAAAGGAGAGGTAGAGCTGGGGATCACCTGCATACTGGTGAACACCCAGCCCAAACCCCCTGATGAGATCTCCCAGCAGCTTCATATAGATTTTAAAAAGCATGGGGGAGAGGACAGAACCCTGAGGTACCCCTCAAGTGAGTGACCAGGGGTCCAAACACTCATCCCCCTCCACCACTTTCTGTACACGGCTCTGGAGGAAGGAGCGGAACCACTGCATAACAGTGCCCCCAGCTCCCGACTCCTCTAGACGGTCCAAAAAGATACCATGATCAATGGTATCAAAAGCTGCTGAGAGATGCAGCATGACAAAGTAAGGAAGGGAACATGCATTTTGGGTTCAGTGCATGTTATGTACTGAGTTGAATAGGATCCAAAATGCAGCAGTCTGATTGGTCCTAGAACAATAGGATCCAGAATGCAGCAGTCTGATTGGTCCCAGAACAATAGGATCCAGTATGCAGCAGTCTGATTGGTCCGCAGGAGCCACCCAAACCAACTCCAGGTAGAAGTGAATCCGCAACCTGATTGGCCTACAAGAGAATCCCGGAATTAGCCAATCACATGAGGCCCATTGTGTAAATAATGTATATAAAGCAGGCATTTCAAGGGAACTGGCATTCCTCACTACTATGAGCTGAATAAGGAGCATGACATCCACTCTCGACTCCGAGTATCTTTCAGTGCAACAGCATCACCAGAAAGATGCAGGAAGCAGCCTTGAGAGCTTCTATCGAAAGCGGGCTCAGAGATGCCCCAGGACTTGGACTACCTATTGAGCTCCATCTTGCTTCTCTCTGAGATTTGCCTTGAGCAGCATCCCGGTGCTCTGTGAGGTGTTGGGGGGGTGGACAAAGGAGGGATCAGGAATCCACATGGCAGGAGAGGAGAGGATGGAGAGCCCTGGCAAGCTGGGAGTGGCTGCGCTACAGAACCCCCTTGGCTGGAGGTGTGATGGGGAGAGGAATGGCAAGCCCAGGCTGCCGCTCTGCAGGCCTGTACATTTGCACATTGTCTCTCTTGCACACACACACACTTTCATCCTCAGGCCTTAAACGAGGCAGTTCAGTCAAGGACACAGATCCAGGAGGGAAACAGAGGAAGTGGACTGAAAAAGCAGTGTGTGAATGAGTGAGTAAGAGAAAGAGAAAGGGAGTGAATAGCGAGGAGAAAGGCATTGCGGGGGAGGAGTGGGGGTGAGCAAATGAGAATAAAAGCGTGGCAGGCATCTTGGCAGCATCTCGCCCACCTGATCTGCAGGGAGAAGGGGACCCAGAGTTCCTTCCCTTCCAAGGAGAACGCTGGCTCCTTGATCCAGGTACGGAGGTGCTTGGGCCCACGGCCCCCCTTCACCGCCGGGACTTTGGATGCATTCACACACGACCCTGTCAAGCATGCATGTCCACCCACCTTCTGTGTACAGAAGACACATGGATTTTTGTCATGAGGGCATCAGCACGCAGCATTTGCACTGACCCCTGTCCTATTTTAGCATCCTCTGCAGCTCTCATCTCCAGATTTCACTTGTGGTCCTTAGGTGCCTCTGGTGGGGTTTAATGCATTACACTTCACCCAACCTGGGTTTGCAGTTGGTCACAGGCTCAACTGGCAGCCTCAGCCAGTCCTGGCCTCTCTGAAGAGCGTGCCTGTACAAAACAAGGGTTTTCAGACAGCTGCTTCCCATGCCAACAGTTTAAATTTTTCACTAGTAAAGGTAAAGGACCCCTGACCATTAGGTCCAGTCGTGGCCGACTCTGGGGTTGCGGTGCTCATCTCGCTTTATTGGCCGAGGGAGCCGGCGTACAGCTTCCGGGTCATGTGGCCAGCAGGACTAAGCCGCTTCTGGCGAACCAGAGCAGCGCACAGAATCGCCGTTTACCTTCCCGCCGGAGCGGTACCTATTTATCTACTTGCACTTTGAAGTGCTTTCAAACTCCTAGGTTGGCAGGAGCTGGGACCGAGCAACGGGAGCTCACCCCATCGCGGGGATTCAAACTGCTGACCTTCTGATCGGCAAGTCCTAGGCTCTGTGGTTTAACCCACCACCTTCTTCCATATTCTAGACATGGCCCAACAATTATCAGCTTGTGGGAATAGAAAGGTAGACTTTGCCATTGATTGTACAGGGTCTACTGAATGCCCTCTGTGTGTGAATGCCAGAGGCCCATTCACATCTCTCAAAGACACACCTGTTTACACAAGCATTTCCCTAATCCCTTGATTTGGATTTGGCTCTCCTGTTTTTACCGTTGTGTTTTCAAGATGCTAAGTTGCTTGGTATTTTAATTGTGGCTTTTAAATGGTTTCATGTTGAAATATACTTGGAGTCGAGAGTGGATTTCATGCTCTTTATTCAGCTCATAGTGGTGAGGAGGAATGGAATATGTATGGAAGACATACATATAAAGTATGTCTGCTTTATATACATTATTTACACAATGGGCCCCATGTGATTTTCTAATTCCGGGATTCACCTGCAGGCCAATCATGTTGCGGATTCACTTCCACCTGGAGCTGGATTGGGTGGCTCCTGTGGACCAATCTGACTGCTGCATTTTGGATCCTATTCAACTCAGTACATAACACATGTATCCAGCTTTTCTATTTTGTACACCGCTGTTCAGGCATTAACTGGCATATAAAGTGGTTGTTTGTGACCCAAAAGCAGCCGTTCTCTTTCGAGAAACGAGAAGGATGCCTCTGTGGTTCTTCAAGCCAGGTGTGAACCACGTTGCAACATCCATTGCAGCGCTTTGTCCTGGGTGGTTCAAGGTGCGAAACCTCCTCCTCCTCCTCCTCTTCTGCTTGCCCTGTGCTACCTCCCCCCTCCCCCTCCTGCCTCTTCATTTCTGATCCTGGAAACTGTAGAGGACTCCACAAGCCACACGCCCCAAATCCAGCCTTACCAGGGCAGATCCTGACTCATTCTGTATTCAAACTGCATCAAGCTAACTCCCAAAGGGCCTCAGATATGCCTGGTCTTCCAAAGCGGAGAGGAAATTCCTGAGTTCATTTTCCTGTTTTGCAGGAAGAGCGGCAAGTCATCCCAAGGCCTTGCTGGGCTTGGCTGTGTCCAACAATGAGACACCAGTTGCAGGGATCAGATTCACGCCTTACCATTCCAGCAACACATGATCTCACAACTGTTTCCAACCCACTTCTCCATATATCTATATTTTACCGGAACGAACGATGATGCCAGAAGAGGCCTCTGCCCCGAGGAGCTTACAAATTCAACGTAAAATATGGGGCAGCCCGGAGAGGGAAGGGAGGGGCGAGTGAAACAAGGATTTAAAAAACAATAATTTTATACATTGTGTGTCATTGTTTCTTAATTTGATCCTTTTATACAGGTATTTTATGCATTGTGACTTGCTGCTATTTTATTGATTATAGCTTAGTAAGAATTTATTGAATTGTTAAGAGAGAGTTTATGATATTTTGAGAGTTAATTTTCACCCACACTTCTGCCTGGCGTTTACCAGGCAAAGGCCAGTGCTTTCGCAATCTGTGTCCGAGCACTTTTTCCCTCGCCCCACTTTCCCCAGGAAAACCTGCTCTTTAATGCTGAATCGGAACAAACAGCAATGTGGATTTCCCGCAGATTGCTGAGAGCATTAAAGCGTGGGGGTTTGCGGGAAAAGCAGCAGGGCAAAAAAACCCACACAGACACACACAGACACGGGCAGAAAAAGTGTGGAGCTGTCCCTAGAAAGCACTTAGTGAAATGTGTGTGGCTGAGTCCTCAGCATCAGGCAGTTTCCTAATTCCCCCATGTGGACTTTCTAATCCAGTCCATTACATGGCCTGCTGCCACATGGGTGGTGCCACCTAGAGGTTGAAAGGACACATTGCAGCCCCAGTTCTCTGCATCTTGGAGCTACCGTAGTTCCCCCAATACAGCAGTCCCTCAGTTTCCCTCCAGCCAAGTCTCTCCCCCCACAGCTACATTTCACTCTCCGAGGAGACACTCTCTGCCACACACACATGCCAGCTTTTTCCAGGAATTGTCAGCCACACTTCCTGTTTTGCAAGGGAGAAGAGGAACTCCCGAGCAGCCGAGCGGGTTCTGGGCTGCAGTTCTCCAGCCCCGCACTCAAGCTAAGTGTCTTTTCACGGAAGAGTCGTTTGCAAATGGAAACAGGGCACGGAATATCAGGTACAACAGGGGCTCCATCCAAGGCCGGATTTAGGTTTAATGAGGCCCTAAGCTACTGACCCGGGTGGCGCTGTGGTCTAAATCACAGAGCCTCTTGGACTTGCCAATCAGACGGTCGGTGGTTCAAATGCCCGCAACGGGGTGAGCTCCCATTGCTCCATTCCTGCTCCTGCCAACCTAGCAATTCGAAAGCACCTCAAAGTGCAAGTAGATAAATAGGTACCACACCAGCGGGAAGGTAAATGGCGTTTCCGTGTGCTGCTCTGGTTCACCAGAAGCGGCTTAGTCATGCTGGCCACATGACCCGGAAGCTGTACGCCGGCTCCCTCGGCCAATAAAGCGAGATGAGCCCCGCAACCCCAGAGTCGTCTGCGACTGGACTTAACTGTCAGGGATCCCTTTACCTAAGCTACTGAAGGGAATGGGGCCCTTTCTATGTCCAGCTGTCCTTTGTCAACAACAAATTGTCACTGTTTTTTGTGTTGAATATATGCTATATGGTAATTTATGGACCTCATAGGTATCTCAAGCCATTTGTACATGTTGCCATGCAACCAGTCCATGCAGAATGTAGGCACCCTATATATAGAAATGAGCAAACCAGGGATATTTTAGGGAGCAGGCTAGCAGGTGGGACCCATGACTTACATCATAGAAGCCAACACAACACAAAACACTGCTGCTGTATGTAGGTTTTATGTTATTTGTTTTTTTATCTTATATTTTGGAAATGTACATCCAGTTTCCCCCCCTTTAAATCCCCCCCGAGAGTGGGGCCCTAAGCTATAGCTTGTTTAGCTTATACCTAAATATGGCACTGGCTCCATCGTTGGCAGAAGATGCCACCCTAGAGAAATCTGCCTGCGGAACAATGGCAGGATTAGTGCTGGTGGGGAAGAGGGTGGGTGCTGAGCAGCAGGATAAAGGGGACTCCAGGGGGAAGGGGCTGGGGTCCCTGTGACACCAGTGGGCCCTTCTGGCTTACCAGGCAGCGGTGCTGGCGAAAGCACTCCCCTCCACCCCCCACCCAGGGCGGCCCTTTTAATATCCGACTCTGCCTCAGAGTGGCCGGCATCCTGTCACTCCTGGCATTGTGAAAACAGAGCCCCAGCACAAAGGAAGCCGCCTTAGGCTTAGACTACTGGTCCACCTGGTTGGCCACTCTGAGAACACGATGCTGGACAAAGCGGGCCACTGGCTTCCAATGCATCAGCAGAAAGCCAGCCGTCTTCACTTTCCAGTAGTGCATCTCCAGGACTTCATAGAAGGGACACCCAAGGGCAATCTAGTCCAACCCCCTGTGATGCAGGAATCGCAACTGCAGCCTCCCAGGCAGGTGGCCACCTAATCCCTCTTAAAAAACCCTCCAGTGAAGGTTTCAGAGAAGGGATATTCCTCAGAGATGCTGTTGGGGGATGACTGTGGGACCTTCGACATGCAAGGCAGCTGCTCTACCGGTGAACCACAGAGGAACACCGGTACTGACCAAACTTATGGGGGTGGAGGAGAAAGGGGGCATATTTTCCTCTCGGCTGCTCCCAGCTAAAGGGACCAGCTTGCTGCTTCTGACTTAAGCAAGTGCTTCCCCAAGCTCTGCATCTACCATTATGCTAAAAAGAACGTTCTACCTGTTGAATGTCTGTGCAGCTGTTAAAAGGCAGCGGATGTCACTCAAAGGGTGGTATGCACAAACATGGCTGCCGCAAGGCCTCGCTGGGAATGCCAGGATCAGGCCACCAGCTTCATGGGGGCAGGATGCCACCAGGAAGCCATGGCTGGAGTGCAGGCGGCCAGCAAAATTGTGCCAGTACAGTAATTCCCTACCCCGACCTGTGGTCCTTAGGCTGCCCCACTGGCAGGACACCTGCCCTCTGACCTGGGAGAGGAGGCATGGCCCAGTGCGCTGTGGGGGGGGGGGTTCAGGTTTGGCAAGCAGTGGGTGGGTGGGGAGGGGGGCTTTTAACATGTTCAGTGCATCTTCTTGGCACAGGAACCGTGTGGAGCAAAAGCTGCCTCTGTAGCCATAGGAACATCAGTTAACACACTAACCTGCGTAACCATGGGAACCCGGGTGCAGCATCACATCAGAGAAAACTCGGGGGAAAGGGGGCCTGCCCCAGTTGGGGGGTCTTTCCACCAAGCCCCCTAACCCCCCCAAAAAACTATTTTCAGAAAATGTCCAGGCTATTCTTTTTTCTTCTTCTTTGGCCCTGACTTTTCTTTTTTTAACTAGACGTGTCCTGTGGGAAGCAGCAGTTTTTATTCTGAATTATAATAGGTGAGTTGGAGCACTGCTCCATCTAGCCCAGTGCTGTCTACACTGATTGGCAGCACCTCTCTCCAGGGTACCAAACAGGGGCCATTCTCAGCCCTACCTGCAGATGTCAGGAAATTATTATTATAATATTTATATATATTTATATATCCCTCATTTTTCCCACCCTGGGACTCAAGGCGGCTTACGCTGGTAAAATAGGAAAAGCTAATAACATAGAAAATGCCATTGTTACAATGTACCGTATTGGCCTGAATATGAGCCTCACTCCCCCCCCCTCAAATTCCAACCATGAAAAGTTCAAGTGTAGCTTAAATTTGTGACCTTACAAAAATTGGCTTTTACGATATCGCTGCTGAAACAGACATACAGTAAAAGGGGACGCGTGTGAGTGCCTGTGGAATTTTAAGAGAGCAGCTTATATTTGGGTATTTTCTTTTTTCTCTCTCTCCATGAATTTTAAAGGTTGCGGCTTATATTTGGGTGCGGCTTATATTCGGGCCAATATGGTAATTAAACACAAATAGAATTTTGAAAATGTAAAACAGATCTGTTAAAAACGCAGCCGATAGCAACAACAAAAAACAGCACAGCACCAGCCCTTTCCTCAAAAACAGTTCTCCAAAGCCTCTTGAGTTCGAGCCCCACATTCGGTGAAAGATTCCTGTATTGCAGGGGGCTGGATTAGATGACCCTCGGGGGGGGGGCAATTTTACCTAGGTATTGCCTTCCCCATCGCTCCCTTGCAGCCACCCTTAGGAGTTCTTGTCCCTGCAAGCACCTCTTTCGGCACAACCACCTGCTCCCTGTTTGCGGTGTGGGTGGCAGGGGTTGGTGGAGGGTCTCTAGTCTTGCCTCGCGACAAGAGGGGGTAGACTGGATGGCCACCAGATTCCCCACAAGGCATTCTCCCTCTGAGCCAGGCTTCAGCTGGGGAGGGCGGGATATAAATAAAATTATTATTATTATTATTATTATTATTATTATTATTATTTAGACAGCATCTTAAAAAGTAGAGACATCACCTTGCCAACAAAGGTCCGTATAGTAAAAGCTATGGTTTTCCCAGTAGTGATGTATGGAAGTGAGAGCTGAACCATCAAGAAGGCTGATCACCAAAGAATGGATGCTTTTGAATTGTGGTGCTGGAGGAGACTCTTGAGAGTCCCATGGACTGCAAAAAGATCAGACCTATCCATTCTGAAGGAAATCAGCCCTGAGTGCTCACTGGAAGGACAGATCCTGAAGCTGAGGCTCCAGTACTTTGGCCACCTCATGAGAAGAGAAGACTCCCTGGAAAAGACCCTGATGTTGGGAAAGATGGAGGGCACAAGGAGAAGGGGATGACAGAGGACGAGATGGTTGGATAGTGTTCTCGAAGAGACCAGCATGAGTTTGACCAAACTGCGGGAGGCAGTGGAAGACAGAAGTGCCTGGCATGCTTTGGTCCATGCGGTCACAGAGAGTCGGACATGACTAAACGACTAAACAACAACAACATTATTATTATTTCCACAACTCTTCTGGAACACAGCCTTTTTCCAAGGAACAATTTGCAGGAAGCCCATTTTCCTGTCCCCAAGCACCCAACCAACAAGGCAACCTTACCGTCAATACATCTCTTCTGCCAAACAGAAAAAATGGCGCAGACCCTCTCCTTGGGAGAGCAGAGGGTTCCTAACAGCAGTTGGAGAGGTGGGTATTTCGGAGAGAGTGCAGAACTTTAACTTAGGAACATGATCCCGGTCTCAGGGGTTCAGATGTGAGCAGTTAAAGGCAATTCAACAACAGCAACAAACAAGGGCTTCCTCTTTCTAATATTTATTGGAAACATATATCCTGCTCTGTTTGTTAGAAAGGTGGGTATAAATAAATAAATGGCTATCCTAGAGGCTCAAGGCAGGCAACAAATGAAAAAGAGCATTGCAACACAAAGCAGAATAAGGAGACGGCCAAATCAAATAGATACTTCCATAGCAACGTGGAAGGAAGCTTGAGGTTACCCGTTCTTTTCTGCAAAAGGGTTGCTTTACCCCAGGAAGCACCATCTGGCGCTGAATTTGGATTCTGGAGAATTTCAGATTCAGAAAGTGTCAGATTCAGATTCAGCCCCTAGTTCCAGAAAACCCTCTGGAAAAGTAGAGGCAGCAGCTGCAGAATATTTCAGCCTCAGGGCTCCCCGACTCCCCAAATATACCCCTGCTCACTGCACCAGTCCCCAATTATGCTCCCTCATACAGTCCTCTCTGGTGCATTCATTAGTATTAATTATTATTTATTGCACTTATTTGTCGGGGTTTGTTTTTTTGTAATGAAAGGGAACTCAAAGGGACTTCCAAAGGAGCCCTGCTCCCTCGGTCCTACCCAAACATTCCAACTTCTCAGATCCTCAGGCACAAAGTTTTATTTACTGTTTCTGACTTTCCTTACATTGCAGTTACATGGTTTTTTCCCATGCTGTAAGCCGCCTTGAGCATGGTTTGACCTGCGGAAAGGAGGCATGCAAATAAAATGATGTCTGTTTGTCTGCATGAGTAAGACGACTTGCAGAAGCACATCCCATGTTACACTTTGCCAGACATTCCTTTGCCTGGATGAGACTCATGAGAGAACAAAAGCAGTGGTGCCATGTCATAGGTGGCCGGGTGGATCTGCGGCATGTGTTTGTTTGCTTATGGTGGGTGCTATGGGTGGGGGCCCTGCTAAAAGCCTTTTGGTTTCAACAAGCCTGGTTCGACGCTTTTAAAAGCTGGTGTGGGTTTTAATCTGTTTTCCGTTTAATGTAAACTCTTTGAAAGTCTTAAACTGTTGTTGCTAATTCTTCTTGCGGATAGTTGTATCGTTTTATCCTTTTTGTAAACTGAGAGGGGTTTGGTTTTTTTACAATCAAGTGGTGTAGAAATTTTATTGTGGGGGAGAAGAGATCTATTGTGAAAGGACCGTCTGGAATCGGCTGGGGCAGCTAGCCAGCCCTGACTTCAACACATCCCAGCCAGCACCCAGGGACCAAAGGGCAGTTGTGAGCTCCGAGGCAGCTCCCTCCAAACCCACTGCGGCAATTGCAACACACACACCCCCGCAAGGCAGCCCAGATGCCCCCCATTCCCTTTCACTACCTGAGAGCGGACAGGGCCAATCCCTCCTTCGGAAACCAAAGGACATGAAACTGACCTGCAGATGTCACCGTGCGGCCAAGGAGGGCGTCTTCTCCAGACCCCCAGGTGCATCGTCCATTGCTTGGGGGGCCAGACAAAGCATTGTGCTTGTGGCAGGGGCAGGGCGTGGGTCAGAGAGGGCTTTTTTGCCCAACCCAAGCCACCTTCCAGCAGTTGCCTTGCGTGAGCCCAGCTATGCTAATCAGGATCAAGGAGCCTCCATCTGTTTGTCTGGACTTGAGCAGCTAATCTCCTCTCCTCTCCCTCCCTGGCCCCTCCCCCTCTCAGCCATCTCCATCCCTGGGATGGGGGGCGGGGGCGGGAGAGATCACCTGAATCACCTTTATCACAAAGCACAAACTCTGTCCCAGTGGTAGAGCCAGTGCAAAAGGCCAAGTTCTGGGAGTCTCCTTGGGTCAAATTTCTGCTAGCCAGCCTTCCACCTGCAATACTGGATTAAGACCTGGCCACCTTGCACAGGGTGTGGGATGCGGGTGGCGCTGTGGGTTAAACCACAGAGCCTAGGACTTGCCGATCAGAAGGTTGGAATCCCCGTGACGGGGTGAGCTCCCGTTGCTCGGTCCCTGTTCCCGCCAACCTAGCAGTTCGAATGCACGTCAAAGTGCAAGTAGATAAATAGGTACCACTCCGGCGGGAAGGTAAACGGTGTTTCCGTGCGCTGCTCTGGTTTGCCAGAAGTGGCTTAGTCATGCTGGCCACATGACCCGGAAGCTGTATGCCAGTTCATTTAGCCAATAAAGTGAGATGAGCGCTGCAACCCCAGAGTCGGCCACGACTGGACCTAATGGTCAGGGGTCCCTTTACCTTTTTACCTTGCACAGAGGTGTCAGACTGGGACCTGGGAGATCAAGGTTCAAATCCCCACTTGGGTGCATTGCCGGATTAAGGTATAAGCTAAACAAGGTATAGCTTAGGGCCCCACTCTCTTGGGGGCCTCCTAAAGATTTAAAGGGGGGGGAAAACCTGGATGTACGTTTCCGAAATATAAGATAAAAAACCAAATAAAATAAAACCTACATACAGCAAGAGTGTTCTGTTTTGTGTATTACTTTGATAAAATACATATTTTGTTATGTGCAAATGGCTTGAGATACCTATGAGGTCCATCAATTACCACATAGCATATATTCAACACAAAAAACAGTGACAATTTGTTGTTGACAAAGGACAGCTGGACATATAAAGGGCCCCATTACCTTCAGGAGCTGAGGGCCTCATCAAACCGAAATCCTGCCCTGCTCGGGTGTGACCATGGGCCAGACACTGCCAGACCCTCCAAGTGTCCCTATTTTCCAGGGACATCCCTGATTTAAAGAAGCCGCCCCAGTTATTGATTTTATCCTAGAATGTCCCACTTTTCCTTAGGATGTCCCTATTTTCATTGGGGAAATCTTGGAGTTATCCAACCCCCAAGCTGTCTTGTATGGGGAAGTGTTTTTAAGAATGTTTAATGTTTTAGTATGTTTATATATAATAATATAATAATAATATTTTATTTATACCCCACCCTTGCGGGTTTAACAACCGGGCTCAGGGCCACTAACAGCAAATATAAAACTTGTGATTTAAAAACTGCATAAAACAGCATAAAGCTGGAAAAGCACTGGGTGAATATGCTCCCATGGCAGAGACCCCGTGAGGAGCCTCGCTGCAGCATTCTGCACTCACTGGAGTTTCCGGGACAGTTTCAAGGGCAGCCCCACATAGAGCGAATTACAGTAGTCAAGCCTGGAGGTGACCGTCGCATGGATCTCATACACACACACACACACACAATGGTGGCGCTGTGGTCAAAACCACAGAGCCTAGGACATGCCGATCAGAAGGTCGGCGGTTCGAATCCCCACGACGGGGTGAGCTCCCGTTGCTCGGTCCCTGCTCCTGCCAACCTAGCAGTTTGAAAGCACATCAAAGTGCAAGTAGATAAATAGGTACCACTCTGGCGGCAAGGTAAACGGTGTTTCCATGTGCTGCTCTGGTTCGCCAGAAGTGGCTTAGTCATGCTGGCCACATGACCTGGAAGCCCTCCCCAGTTGTTTGTCCCCACATTCTGGTATTCGGAGGTAGATTGTTTCCGAACATGGAGGCTCCACTTAATTTTCCCTTGCTCATAGGCACATACAGTCTTAAATTCTTCCACGAGGCAGGCTAACCCTTGCTTGCCAACTCTGGCAGTCTAATAATACAGATTCCAAGATGCAGGCTGTAACTGGGTCAGTAAAATGGCACATAAGCCAAGAAGCCAGAGGAGGGCAAGGGCCTTTGGGAAGAGAGGAAGAGAGAGAGAGAGGATCTGAAGAGAGCTGATTTAATGCTCTCTGAGAAACGCAGGCAGGCAAAAGGCCTCTTCTCAACAGTGCTGCAGTAATGTCCACAGCTGCAACCTCAAGGCCAGTGTGAGTGGGTGTAAATGGAAAGAAGGATGCAAAATGGCCTGCCAAATGGTGCCACTTTGCAGTTTGCAGAAATGGGTAGACTTTTAAACACCCACCAGGGTTTACCCACGTGTCCTTTTCCTCTGCTCTTTCCAGGCATGGTCTACACCAGGGACATCCAACTCCCAAGAGACTGCGATCTACTCACAGAATAAAAAATTGGCAGTGATCTACCCCTTTTTGTGGGGGTTCAGGTCAAAGTTGTTGAGCTTTTTTTAACGACAAAGGTCCAGTGATGCAGAGGAAAATGTCAAAAGCCGCTCACCAAAAGATCGCTAGGGAAACAATCTGCCTCACAGCGGAAACACCGTCTTCCGTTCCAGCAATCATGCAAAAATAGAGGGCGGAGCGAGGCCAGATGCTCTTATTCCACCGCAAATGAAAAGGAGCCCACGATCGACCAGGATCGACCAGAACCTCCCGGGGATCAACGGGTCAATCATGATCGACCTGTTGGACACCCCTGGTCTACACATTAAAGCTCTGTGTCCAAGGACCCCCCTTTTATTTTTGCTCTGGTGCTTTCCCACAAAAACCCGCTCTTTAAAGCTCAATCGGAGCAAACAGAAATCCACGGAACACCTGAATTGACGTTTGCTCCAATTTAGCTTTAAAGAGCAGGTTTTTGTGGGGAACACTCAGAGCAAAGAAACGTAAAACGTTCAGATATGGAGCATTAAATCTCACACCTCTGGCTTGAAAGAGATGCCCAAAAGTTACGTGTGCACAGAAGGAACATAGGAAGCTTCCTTATATTGAGTCAGACCCTTTTGGTAGCAGCTCTCCAGGATTTCAGGCAGGAGTCTCTCCCATCCCTACTGGAGACGCTGGGGATTGAACCTGAGGCCTTCAGCTTGTAAGGAAGACTCTCTAGTGCTGAGCTACAGAGAATCCTCAAAGACTATGCAGGCATTGTGCTTTCCTTCTGGTACCAGCACCAGTCGCATGCTAGGCGCCATGCAGAATGCCCAACCAGGACCTGGTCCCTATTCAGAGGACCTAAAAATTGACAAAGAGCTAGCAGAAAGACCCACCAGATCATCTAGTCCAGGAGTGGGGAAGCTTTGGCGCCCCAAACGCTGCTGAAGAATCCCCACCAGCCCCAGCAAGCATGGCCAAAGGCTGATGGCAGTTGCATAGTCCAGCAACATCTTTGAGGACAAAGGCTGCTCACAGCTGCCTAGCCGGATGCACTGGCACCAGACCTAGCGTCTTACGCTACTGCAATCTGCACTGAACCTCTGAGTCCACATTCTCAAGGGACTAATTTGGTTGTGTAAACCGGACCTTGGCTGAGTCAATCCTAGTAGAGAAGGGATGCCAAGGACCCAAGGGCCTTCTTCTCCCTCCCTGCCCATGCCAGAGTGTCCACTTCCCTCATATCCTTGGGAACATGCATACTTAGTGGGAGGGGAGCCATGTGGATACGAGCCGCAGATGGTCTGTAGCACCAGAGCACAATGTCTGTTTTGGCACACAGAGCTTACGTTGTTATTGCATGGGCTGCGTGCTTTTTCTGAGCAACTAGTGGCTCAGATTCAGCGATTGGGATGGGGAGCAAAGAGGAATCTTCACCCGAGAAGCACCTTCACCGATGGATTCAATTGCTGTGAGCATAAATGCACCCCAGACTGGAAAGCTCTTTGCATAATAGAAGCATTGCAGAACGGAGAGATACGGTAGCCTAATTTAAGAGGTACAGATGGGTAACGGAGACCAGCCTTCTTCATTCTGGTGTCCTCAAGGTGTTTCTGACTACGATTCCCATCAGCCTCACCCACCTGTTCCCCGCCCCAGCAGCCAGTTAGTTAAGGGCTGCCCCCTTTCCTAGGGAGCAGAGGTTCATTGTGTTAAGCAGATGCAAGACAGGCAGGTGTCAATCAACAGCTGATGCACGACCTGTTGCAGCCCCCTCCATGCCAGGAAAAGCTCCACCTGCTGATTCCTGGTCCTCTGCTGCTGCTAAAGGAACAGAGCCTCCAGCCCTAAAGAAGAGCCAATCTTGGGACTCCCTGCACAGCAGTCAGAGTGTGTGAATGTGCGCCATGCCGGAAGGTACCCTGTGCATGCTCAGATGCACTCTTCTTTCCTTTGTTACCTGCTGCTCAGCACATCAAACAGAGTTCCAGGTTGGCTGAAACAAACAGAAAATCCACAGGAGGTGGAGGGAGTGGGAAAGCCACCATTCTCCTGACACTTGCTCCTCTTCCAGCACATCTGCACCGTGGGAACCTGCAAGCATCATGCTGCGGTCCAGCACACTCCCTGCTGCATCCATGGGGGAGATCTGCTAGAGCCTGGATGAGATTAGAGTTTCCCCAGGGCTGTAGTCAGCAAGGGGGGGACTGAGCTTTGAGAAGGCCTCTGCCGCTTCTCTGTGTAGCGGATCCAAACTAGACACGTGCAAACACACACACACCCCAGTCATGTCCTGCCCCTCCCTCTCCCTGCAAGGCAGGCAAGATGGCGGCTGCCTTGTAGGAAATTAAAAATGCATGACTTGGAATTTCTGCAAGCAGTGCTTGGGCTGCAAAGCGAGTCTTGGCGGTGGCAGCAACAGCACAGGAGGGAAGATTAGACAAGAGGATGCCATGTAGAAGGGCAGCAGGGTGGCAGCCAAGGGGAAGGGGGCAAGTGGCAATGGGGGGAAGCCCCTGCTGAAACGGGGCAGTTCCCAAAGCAACACAAGGAGCCTCTTTCTCTTCTCCTCTTTGGCGATCCCTCGTAGGCGAGTAAGATTGTCTTCCATAAACACGGTTTGAACATCCTTCCACAGTGGGGACATTGGTTTCCAGGCAGGAGTTGATCCCGGTGAGGGTTTGCCAAGTGTGCCTTCCTATTGGCATGTTTCTCCCTTGCGTCCTGAGTTCAAGTGTCTTCAAAGCCCATGACACCTTGGGTAAAGGCTGTTCTCCAACTGGAGCGCTCGCAGGCCAGTGATTCCCAGTTGTCAGTGTTCATACTACATTTTTTAAAGATTTGCCTTGAGAGCGTCTTTAAACCTCCTTTGTTGACCACCAGCATTACGCTTTCCATTTTTAAGTTCAGAATAGAGTAGTTGCTTTGGAAGACGATCATCAGGCATCTGCACAACACGACCAGTCCAACAAAGTTGATGTTCAAGAATCAGAAGAGAGCAGTCAAATCATCAAGTCAATAGCAATCATCTCCATTCTTATAGAAGCTCAGGTTCAGAAGGTGGCATGAAGGTTCTCCACCACATTTACTGGACACATTTGAAAGCTGCCCTGGAGATTACACCCAGCTCTTCTGACAGAATTGTAGAATCGTTGAGTTGGAAGGTCTCCCAAGGATCATCTAGGTCCGGCCCCCTGCCATGCAGGAATCTCAATGAAAGCATCCATGACAGATGGCCATCCTACCTCTGCTTTAAAACCTCCAAGGAAGGAGAGTTCACAACCTCCCGAGGGAGACCGTTCCACTGTCAATCAGCTATTACTGTCAGAAAGTTCTTGCTAAGGTTGTGTTCAAATTTCCCTTCTTGTCATTTGCAACCACAGGTTCGGGTCCTCCTCTCCAGTGCAACAGCAAACAAGCTTGCTCCATCTCGCTCCGTCTCCTCACCCCCATCGACCGGCCACTTTTAACTGAAAAGACAGCTTCTCAGAAAGCCAAGACATTTCAAAAGAAACCACAGGCAATTCCAGCCCTGGGGGAACCAGCAACCTTCCCACAATGCAAAGCTCAGTTTGCATCTGCCCTAGGAAGAAGCTGAGTTGTTGGAACATCAGCCTGCCAAGTGAGAAACAGAGTCCTTCCCTGGGATGGTGCTTCCTTCCCCCGTGGAGATGACCATGTTCTGGGCACAAGAGAGACAGTGGTCCAGAGGGGGAACAGTAGAGCCCAAGACTTGCAGCCAGAATCTCTCCCAAAATGCCCACTTATAAAACACTCAGACTGTGCATGGAGGGGTATGACACCAAGAAGGCCGACATGTCCTGCTGTACAGTCCTCCATTTGAAGGACTGGCGATGACCTCTTTAGGGGTGTCCTCTATCTGAAGGGCTCTCTAGCCCAGTGGGAAGACCAAGACCCCTAAGACAGGTGAGCAGGAGGCCCTTGGAATTGCCCATGGACCGGGCAACAGGCTCAGCAAGCCCCTGGTCACAGTCTTCCCCAGCACAGTGAGAGAAAAAATGCATTATTGGCTACTGACAGCAGCTCTCCGGGGCTCCAGATGGGGTCTTTCCTAGCCCTGCCTGGAAACGTATTTATTTATTTCAACGATCCTGCTTAATCACAGTCATCCCGAAATAATGTACAAGAGAGTAGAAATGAGCTAAAACTATAAAATCAGAACTCAATCAAAAGCCTGCTGGAATAATTAAAAGAACATATTCAGTAGGAGCCAGGAAAATGCCAGGAATCGAACCCACAACCTCCTGCACACAAAGCAATGCTCTGCCCCTGAGCTACCTCCCTTTCCCTGGATCTATTTCAACATGTTTACATACGCAAATTGTATGCAAATGTGTTCCCCCTTTCATTCTCCTTCCTATTTTGTATTAGGCAATGCGCAAGCGGTCACTCTAATGCCATAGGACCCGATGGGAGGTGTCTTCCTTATCTAGCCACTCACTGCCATGCTCCAAACTGATTTATTACCAGGCACACAAACAAATGAAGCTGTCCCCCAGGCTGCCCAAGGCTGGGGAGGAACCCATTTCACTGGGGAGCCGGTGAAGAGGCCACGGAGGAGATTCCCTGCCTGATTGTCCCCACGGAGTGAGCTGCCTTTGCCTCGGCGGCACAAAGGAAGCAGGAAATGGGCAGGCAGCAAGTCGGCGGTTCGAATCCCCGTGACGGGATGAGCTCCCATTGCTCTGTCCCAACCTAGCAGTTCAAACGCATGCCAGTGCAAGTAGATAAATAGGTACCACTCTGGCAGGAAGGTAAACGGCGTTTCTGTGTGCTCTGGCTTCTGTCACGGTATTCCATTGTGCCAAAAGCGGTTTAGTCCTGCTGGCAACATGACCTGGAAAGCTGTCTGTGGACAAACGTCGGCTCCCTTAGCCTGAAGTGAGTTGAGCGCTGCAACTCCATATTTGCCTTTGACTGGACTTAACCATCCAGGGGTCCTTTATCTTTTTACCTTTCACTTGCCACAAGGTTCTCACATCCTTTCCTGGGCCCTGCACTGGGACACACCGTTTTCTCGGACTGCGCATTGATGCCTTCCTACCTGTGATTATTACAGATAAAAAGGAGGCTGCGCTCAGTTTTTGCTGAGAAAGTTGCCAAAGTGGAGGGGGGTTTCGGCACCCAGTAATGCCCGAGAGATGCCTGATCTTTTGCACATTTCAGGGAAATGTTGGCAGCCACCACTCCCCTAAACTGCTTCTAGGGCCTCTGCAAGGGAAAGGGACTCGCCTCCATTGTCACGGCAACCAGCCCCCCCCCCCCCGCACACGATGATGCACCTTTGCATGTGGATGTCTGCACTACATTATTTTCATCCGATGCACATTGGGATGCGAGGGAGTCTGGGCCCAGTTGCCTCAGCAACACTACATCTCAGTGCAAAGCAAGGGAAAGTAGTAATTAAAGCTCCCCCCTCCCTTCTCAGCCAGTGGGTTAACAGGAAATGACTAATTAAGGGAAAGTTGAGCATCAGTTTACTATGAATGCCCTGGCCATGTTGAACAGGTAGTAATGAGAGGAAGGAGCCAACATGAAGGAGCTTCTAATTAAAGGCATAGTAGACCCACAAGGCATAGTAGCCTAATTAAAGGCATAGTAGCCCCCTTAAAAAGCTGAGACATCACCTTGCCAACAAAGGCAAGTTAAAGCTATGGTTTTCCCAGTAGTGATGTATGGAAGTGAGAGCTGGACCATAAAGAAGGCTGATTGCCGAAGAATGGATGCTTTTGAATTCTGGTGCTGGAGGAGACTCTTGAGAGTCCCGTGGACTACAAGAAGATCCAACCTCTCCATTCTGAAGGAAATTAGCCCTGAGTGCTCACTGGAAGGACAGATCGTGAAGCTGAGGCTCCAATAATTTGGCCACCTCATGAGAAGAGAAGACTCCCTGGAAAAGACCCTGATGTTGGGAAAGATGGAGGGCACAAGGAGAAGGGGACGGCAGAGGACGAGATGGTGGGACAGTGTTCTCGAAGCTACCAGCATGAGTTTGACCAAACTGTGGGAGGCAGTGGAAGATAGGAGTGCCTGGCGTGCTCTGGTCCAGGGGTCACGAAGAGGTGGACACGACTAAACAACTAAACAACAAGCCCCCCAAGAGCCAAAATATCACTCCGCTAGTCCACCGGACAGGCCAGCGCTGTGAAAGCATTTTCTGTGGGGGTGGAGCATGGAGTCTCCATTACTCAGGTATGAAAGAAGACAGGAGAATAAAAGGGAAAGCACTGGAGTGTAACAAACAACCTAGACTACAATAAATGGTGTAGTCTTTAAGGTGCCGCAAGACAGTTACCTTCTTTCCTGTGACCCTAGAGTAACTGCGGCTTAAAATGGCTGCAATAATCTTCCCAAATGATTCTTTATTTTTTAAAAATCTCTAATTAATTAACAAGATTTTTCCACCAAGGCAGGTACAAACGGGCCACTTTTGATTCCAGGTTTCCCCCGACTCAGGAGATCTCCGCACATGAGCACATTCCCACACCTTAAGTCCCTTCCTGGATCAGGAACAGCAGGAATAAATGGGATTTGCATTTCGAAGCAATGGGAGACACATTCGAAGATGGACGTGTGCCAAGAAATCATGGCACCAAGGAAAGTGTGAATGAGCCCTAAGTCAGCTTCCTACATTCCTGGGGGAAAGGGAGAAAGGGCGTTGGCCTTCATCCATGCTCCATCTCCTTGCCACACTCAAGCCCCCATTCTGACCTTGGCTAGTTCAGTCAGTAGGGTATGAGACTCTTAATCTCAGGGTTGTGGGTTTGAGCCCCAGGCTGGGCAGAAGACTCCTGCAGTTCAGGGATGTTATGTACTGAGTTGAACAGAATCCAGAATGCAGCAGTCTGATTGGTCCTAGAACAATAGGATCCAGAATGCAGCAGTCTGATTGCTCCTAGAACAATAGGATTCAGAATGCAGCAGTCTGATTGGTCCTAGAACAATAGGATCCAGAATGCAGCAGTCTGATTGGTCCTAGAACAATAGGATCCAGAATGCAGCATCCTGATTGGTCCTAGAACAATAGGATCCAGAATGCAGCAGTCTGATTGGTCCTAGAACAATAGGATTCAGAATGCAGTAGTCTGATTGGTCCACAGGAGCCATCCAATCCAGCTCCAGATGGAAGTGAATCCGCAACCAGATTGGCCTACAGGAGAATCCCGGAATTAGCCAATCACGTGGGGCCCATTGTGTAAATAATGTATATAAAGCAGACATTCTGGGGGAACTTCCATTCCTCCTCACCACTATGAGCTGAATAAAGAGCATGAAATCCACTCTCCACTCCGAGTATATTTCAAGGGACAAGATGGCCCTCATGGTCCCTCCGAACTCTGCCATTCTAGGAAACGAGTCCTCAAGCTGACATGGCTTCTCTTGTCACTTCTGGCCCAAAACGGCCAGGATCCCAGGAGGAAAATCATCATTATGCGCCTGGTGGGCAAAGTAAAGAGGAAACAACAACCGCTGCCCCGTTATTGGGGTGTCAAGCCTCTTGTTCCAAACTGCCTGGGTGACTCAATGGACGCCCCCCCCCCCCCCGGGAGCTGCTTTGAGGGCCTTCCATTGAGGTTGCCTCCGGCAGGTCTCCTTGGAAAACTCATCAGACACAAGGCCCAACTTCCTACGGCGAAGAAGGCAGGGAACAGGCCCTCCATCGAGTAGCACCAGAGCGGGGCCCTGAGGCAGGCAGCAGCTTCCTGCAGCACGGTTGCCATAGCAACAGGTAGGGTCTCTGAGCCCAGGCTGTCTGCCATCCCCAGCATCTAGGGTGGGTGGGGGGAAAACCTCTCCTACCGCACCCCCTACCCTGTATTCATGAACGTGGGAAACAGGAGTCTGGAGGTGCCCTCTGGCTGCAGGCTGGAGACATGAAGAGACGAAGGAGTCTTTCGGATAGCATGGAGCCAGCAAAAAAACACATGCAAGCACCTTCTGCCCTGTTGGGTGGCAGAGGCTTGACTCACGAGATAAGCACCGGAAGTACGCTTTTCAAAACACGCATTTCCCTTTACCACGCAAAATGCACATCCGTATTCTGAGGACATCCTTTTTTAAGCATCTGTAACCACAGAGCCTAAGACTTGCCGATCGGAAAGTTGGGAGTTCGAATCCCTGTGACGGTGTGAGCTCCCACTGCTCGCTCCCTGCTCCTGCCAACCTAGCAGTTCGAAAGCATGTCAAGTACAAGTAGATAAATAGGTACTGCTTCGACGGGAAGGTAAACGGCGTTTCCGTGCGCTGCTCTGGTTCACCAGAAGCGGCTTAGTCAAGCTGGCCACATGACCCGAAAGCTGTACGCTGGCTCCCTCGGCCAATAAAGTGAGATGAGCACCGCAACCGCAGAGTCAGTCATGACTGGACCTAATGGTCAGGGGTCCGTTTACCTTTTACCTAACCACTGAGCCTAGGGCTTGCCGATTAGAAGGTCAGCAGTTCGAATCCCTGTGACGGGGTGAGTTCCCGTTGCTCAGTCCCTGCTCCTGCCAACCTAGCAGCTCGAAAGCATATCAAAGTGCAAGTAGATAAATAGGTACCTCTCCGGTGGGAAGGTAAACGGCGTTTCCGTGAGCTGCTTAGTCATGCTGGCCACATGACCTGGAAGCTGCACGCCGGCTCCCTCAGCCAATAAAGCGAGATGAGCGCCGCAACCCCAGAGTCAGCCACGACTAATGGCCAGGGGTCCCTTTACCTTTTATCGCCAAACGGTGTCTTGCTACCACAATGCTGTGGGCTTGATTCTAGCCAGGTGGGAGAGATATACACCTGCACTCAGCTCCCTGGCTTGCAGCCGTCAGCACACAGGTACAGGATGTGTTGAATAAGCACCACTGAACTGCCTACCTGCCTGTGCAGAGGGGATCCTGGCTGGCCGACACAGCCCTTGGCAGGCAGAGAGGAGCACCGGGCCCTGATGAACTGGGGGAGCCTGCATGGGGATACCTGGTTCAGGCCCCTCGAAATTTGTGCACCTAGGGCCACGGTCCCCCTGGCATCCTCATGCTACGCCCCTGCCCACATGTCCTGGGTGAGAGACCTCTGAAAGGTGCAGCAATGAAGGTGGGAAGAGGCTGCAGCAGAGACAGACAGAGGGACGCGAAGCAGATCTGTTCTGTTGGTTTTGCAGAGGGAAAACCTTCCTGCCCTCCCTCCTCTGTCACCAAGCAGCTTCCTGAACCCTTTCTACCCTAGCTGCTCATTGTAAGAACTGTAACTCCAGGCCCTGATACATGAGTTGGCTTTTTTCCTCTTCCCTACCCGCGCCTTTCTCCTTTTGTGCCGTGTCTTTTCGGCAGAAGGCACGACCTGTCCTTTTTAAAAACTGGCCTTGAATCTGCTCCATGGACCTTGTAAGAACTGTGTCAAATAAATCATAAATGAATAGGTGGGCTGGGGTGGGGTGGGGAGATGGTTGGGTGGGAAATCAGGGCTCTTGAATCCGAGTCTGTGGTTGAGGCGCAGGAAGAGAAGCCCCTGGGGGAGGCATCTATGCCAAAATGCTTCCTGGCCCAATATTTCCTCCACCCATCCGGTGGAATGGAGTTATTCTACCTGCTCACTCCAGGCAACAGCAGGCAAATAGGACTCCTGCCTCAAGGGCAGCGCTAGACCCTGAGCCCACACTCCCTGACTCTCTCATGCGCACACCCGACAGCGCATCAAGTCCTCCGGACCACATAATGGCTTTGGAGACAAATGGGGAAATTACTCTCTCTGTCCCGTTGGCTTAGATGAAACCCAGAGATCCAGCATCCGAGGCATTAATCCACCCAGGGGGCCGTGTGGGTAATAAATTAAATGCTTATTTCATATGCATCTTGTCGTTACCCGGCTCCTCCTAACTGGGAGGGAGATTTACGAGTTTATTATTGGAACCGATAGATTAAATCTCTTCGGAGGAGTATAAATTATGCAGATGAGCTGGTGTTGCGATACGAAGGAAAACATCCAGCATGTGATGACAGTTCTGGGTGCATTTTAAACCTTCCCAGAGGTACACTAGGCTCTAGCTAGGTGCGCATTTATTGAAAGGGAACAGAGGACATGGGATGGCTTTCCCCCAAACTGGCACCCTTCAGGTGCTCTCTGGACTGTAATTCCCATCAGCCCCAGCCAGACTCGTAGGCCAACCTTGTAGGGCACTAGGTTGGGGGTACATGGTTATGCTGTCGTGAAACTCACTAAAATAAGACCCGAACCTTGGGGCTAATACTGGTCAAAGCAGACAGCGTTGAACAAGATGGGGCAGCATTCGCACTCGGCACAACTGGCCAGATAAGATGACAATTTCGCTGAATTTTGTGAATTGTCCAATATGCACTCAGAGCCAGTGTGGTGCAGTGTGGTTCCAATGTTGGCCTAGGACCTGGGAGAGCAGGGTTTGAATCCCCACTTGGCCATGAATGGAGTCAGTCACTGCCTCTCAGCCTAACCTACCTTGCAGGGTTATTCGGAGGACAAAATGGGGAGGAGGAGAACTCTGTACGCCACCTCACGCTCCTTGGACCTGACCTAGCCACTGTGATCCACGTGACGGTCACCTCTAGGCTTGATTATTGTAACTCACTCTACATGGGGCTGCCCTTAAGACTGACCCAGAAACTCCAGCGGGTGCAGAATGCCACAGCGAGACTCCTTACACATTCACCCGGTGCTATACCAGCTGCACTAGCTCCCGGTGGAGTACAGGATCAGGTTCAAGGTGTTCATTTTAACCTTTAAAGCCCTATATGGCCCAGGACCCTCACACCTACGGGACCACCTCTCCTGGTATGTCCCACGGAGGAACTTACGGTCTTCAAACAAAAACACTTTGGAGGTCCCTGGCCACAGGGAGGTTAGGCTGGCCTCAATCAGAGCCAGGGCCTTTTCGGCCGTGGCCCCAATCTGGTGGAATACTCTGTCACAAGAGACCAGGGCCCTGCGGGACTTGACATCTTTCTGCAGGGCCTGCAAGACGGAGCTGTTCCACCTGGCCTTTGGCCAAGGCAGAGTCGGACCCCCTCTCTCCTTCAGTAATCCTCACAGAACTCTAGCCCAATGGTTGCCATTAATTTGATTCTGAATTGATTTTAGAATGAATTGATTTTAGAATGTATTTCTAATAATTGATTGTGATTTTATGCAAACTGTGTTACTTTTACTGTTGTTAGCCTCTCTGAGCCCGGCTCCGGCTGGGGAGGGCGGGATTAAAAACAAATTATTATTATTATTATTATTATTATTATTATTATTATTATTAGAGGCAAGGTCAGATATAAATGCAATACATGAATAAGCAAATAAAGAAACGGATGCTGTCAGCTTGTGACACCACCCTGCAAGCCCCCCACTGAAGAGGGTGTTCTGTTCCCCCATTCGACAATCCTAAGGAAAGGTCCGTTTGCATTGGCTTTGTCCTGCTGGCATAGCAGAATCATGGAAACATGACCAGGAGAAGAGGCTCCTGAGTGCTAGGAACTAGTGGGAGGTGCAACCCAAACGAGTTTCTGTTGCTAGTATCCAGAACCTTCGGGTTCTGCTGCTCACGACGGCCACCTCTCCGGAGCACCTGCGACAGCCCTTGCTGCTCTTGCATGCCCCCTGCGAGCTCCATGCATTCTGCCGGCTGCAGCGCCTGCCGCTGTGGGTTCTCACACAGCCAGAGGCATCTTCGCTTTCATCTTCCCTTCCTTCATCACCACAATTAAAATTTAAGTAGCACACAGCTTCGTTGCTCTGCGGCATTCTTTGGACTCAATACACAAGAACAGCAGAAGAGCCCTACATTTGGATCAGGCCACAGCGGGGCCCATCAAGTCCAGCATGCTCTTCCCACAGTGACCAACGAGACACCCCACTGGGCGGCACCTGAGCGCAGCAGCACTCGGACCATGTGCAATGCCCAGAAGCTGGCGATCTTGGCGCATGCAGCCTCTGACAGCAGAGGCAGAATGGCCAGCACAGCCAGTAGCTGCTGAGAGCTTTATTCCACTCCGTTAATTTGTCTAATCCTCTTTTAAAGCCGCCCAAAAGTTGGTGGCCATCAGCATTTCTTGTGGGAGCCAATTCCCTAGCTTAGCTTTGCATAGCAGATCACTTAAGAACACTTCAGAACAAGTAATAATAATTAATAATTTCATTGTTTATACCCCACCGATCTGGTTCACTCTCATCACAGCCC
Organism: Podarcis siculus; assembly: GCA_034642415.1. Classification (NCBI taxonomy): domain Eukaryota; kingdom Metazoa; phylum Chordata; class Lepidosauria; order Squamata; family Lacertidae; genus Podarcis; species Podarcis siculus. The sequence continues at coordinate 912,709 of JAXCMG010000082.1, forward strand.
AACACAGATCTTTCTTTGCATTTTTGTTGTTGGTCTTCATTGTTTTAGCAATGAGCTCCCCAAATTCCTTTTGGGCACCCCTTATTGTAACTCTTGACTTGTCCACACTTCTGCATGACCTGTGCCTAGAAAGGACGGGTCTGAGGGGTTTTCTGCTTGACCCGTGCTTTCTAGAAATGGATCTGAGCAATTTTCCCCTGGCCCAGCAATTTCCCCAAGGGAAACCTGCTCTTTAGCTCCGAATGGGAACAAATGGCAAAATTCAGAAAACCCAAATTGCTGTTTGCTCCAATTGAGCACTAAAGAGCAGCTTTCCCCAGGGGAAAGCAGCAGAACGAGAGCAAGTGAGGGTAAGCCCTTTATCTCAGTGATTCCACCATAGGCCCTAGGCAAATTGGGCAGATGTGCAGAAGGCACGATCCTGTTCACCCACCTTTCTTCCAACCCAGCCTTTCCCATCCTTATGCCCTCCAGATACTGCCTGAGGTTGATGGAAGCATGACTGTGCCAGCTGGAGGTGATAACAGCTGAAGTCCAAAACATCTGGAGGGCACCAGGTTGGGGAAGGCTGCTCTAGCCCATCTCCCAAGCTGTCAGGAAGCAACCCTTACCGGAGAAACAGATCTCCTTCCCTGCAGGGTCTTCAGAAGCAAGATGGACCCAGTTTACCTCTTGCTATGTCTCCAGCACAAGAACAGCAGCCTATTTACAACAGCCACCACCTCTTCATGTAGCGGCTGGTATTCCGGGTGCTTTACATGAAACAAGACAGTAAAATAAGAGCCAAGCGAACATAGATTTAGAGAGATGATGAAGCAGAGAGGAAGAGAGAGAGAGACGCTAAAGGCAGAAGCTGGCAGTGAAACCTCTAAAAGGATCTCAGAGATTTCTCTGCTGTCACAGAGAAGGAGGGTCTCAAGGGACGATCGTAAAGACAGGAAGGGGTTGTGAGGAGTTCTAAAAGGACCTCTCCAAACTGCATCAAGGGGCATTAAAATGGCAGATGCAATTCAACATATGCAAAGACTCATTTATTTATTTTATTTGTTTATTGAATTTATACACTGCCCTGGACCCAGAGGTCTTGTCCCACTACTTTCCCCCAGGGAAATTGCTCTTTAGCGCTCAATCGGAGCAAACAGCAATCAAGTTTTCTGCCGGATGACATTTATTTATTTATTGCATATTTATTTATTTATTGAATTTGTATGCCGCTCTTCATCCAAAGACCTCAGGGTGGTTTGGAGCATAAAAATTTGTTCCGATTTAGAGCCAATGAGTGGCTTTTCCCAGGCTACTCAAGCGCTTTTTCAAGGCAAAGAGTCAAAGGTTTTGCAGGATGAAGTCAGCTTCTACAGAGAAAGGCCTGATCGTGGAACAAATCTGGAAGATGGTGTCTGAGCAAGAAGAACCAGCGGGGGAAAACTACCAGCGCTGGTCTCTTCTATAGCCAGGATCTCCACCATTCGAGGCCTTTCAAGCCAGCATGTTTTAATCTCCCCGAAAGCCATCTTTCAATATGGCGGGATCCTTGGCAATTTTCTTTTCAGGGGACCTTAACACACCTCATTGAGCTTGTGAATGGTTCGACAGTGATGCATGTCCAAATTGCGGCTTCCTACCACATCCTAAATGAGTATCCTTTGCCAAGATTTGCCGAGATTCTTTGAGTTGCACTCTAGATGTGCTTTAATTAAATTGTTCAGCACCTGCCAGTAACTCTGGGAAACACCGACTGATTTAAAAAATATAAATCAGGACGGGCAGGGTGTCCCTATGAAAATGTTTTGCGGAAGTTCCCATCGGAATCATCCATGATTTCTTGTGGAAGCCCCAGGAGAAGAAAGGATGAATGGGTTTTATTCAATATTTTGTTCTTTGGTGCCTGGAAGAGGAGCCTTCATGAGGAGGACTGAGACTATGCTTGTAAGGCTATGTCTAGAGTTCCCAAGAAAGGTTGATTTCTGCAAAAGAATCTTGCCAGGGCTGGAAGCTGCCTGGAATTCCAATCTGAAAGCCCTGCCCGGCTAATCCCAGTGACCTGTGGTTGGGCCCTGGCTATCCTGCAGAGAGGGAACGGCCATTGGCACATGGTCAGAAGCACTGCCAGTGTTCATAATTAACCCTCCATGTACCTGGACGGAGCCTTGGCATGGAAATGAGTTGCAGGTCTGAGCTTACAGAACCTCTGGTGGGCTCTGGCTCCAACTGTGATGACCTGGGACTTGGGCTCGGGCTCGGAACCAGAGGAGTCTCAGTCTGCACTGGATCCTTTGCCTCAGGTGGCAGCTGAACCCAGTCTGGGGCCTGACCCTGAAGAGTCCCAGTCTGCACAGGTTCCCCTGCAACAAGCACCAGCTGGGCTGAGTCAGGGGTCTGAGCCTGCCCTGGCTCCAGATGCGGGGATTCCCTCATTGCCTCCAGCTGGGCCATCACTTACAGCTGCTCCACTACCAGTTGGGTCAGGGGAGGCTGAGGGGGCCTCTGGGTCTAGTAACCCACCGACGTCTCCTGAGCTGCAGAGACTGAGGTCTGAGAGAAGGAGAGACCTGAGTACTTGCAGGAGGAGTGCTCGCCTTTGGGCGAAACAGGGAGGTGAGTCGCCGGGGGATCAGGACCGGCCGTTACCCCAACAAAGATAAAAGAAGAGGAGTTTGGATTTGATATCCCACTTTATCACTCCCCTTCAGGAGTCTCAAAGTGGCTCCTTTCCCTTCCTCCCCCACAACAAACACTCTGTGAGGTGAGTGAGATTGAGATACTTCAGAGAAGTGTAACTAGAACAAGGTCACCCAGCAGCTGCATGTGGAGGAACAGAGACACGAATCCGGTTCCCCAGATTACGAGTCCACCGCTCTTAACCAAGGCTGTTGCCCCAGGTTGCGGGAGCAACATTGCTGTATGCTAGATACTGCCTGAGATCCTGTACCTGTCCTTGCCTGGTTTCCTGCCTCGTGTCCTGCCTTGGCCCCATCGGACTGACTCCTAGTGCAATTTTCAGATTCTGGACCAGTCCTGGACCACATTTCATGGGTTACCCCCAGGCCCAGCACACCAACTAAACCCCAGTCCTACCCTGGCATCTGATGCCAGGCTGCTTAATGCTGATGGGCACTTCCATTATGGTTGATATCCAGACCTTGAAGGGAGAACAGTCCTGCTTCTCTGTCTCTCACAGACCCTTGACCTCCACAGAGACACAAAAGCCCCTCTTCCCTTAAGCTCCACTTCCTCTCCCGCCTCCTCCTTCTCCTCCTCCCTTTAATGTATGACACTCAGCCAGCCACGGAGTAAATTCAAACTGAAATGCATCACGTCGGAGAACAAATGCTCACGTAAGAGAAAGCAATTGTTACACAGAGGGAAAGAGAAAGCGGAAAGAGAGAGAGAGAGAGATCTCCGCTCTGCCCTTGGCTCCCTCACGATGCGCCAACATAATTCTGTCCCGGTTTACAGATTTTGCAAGACTCTCGGCCTGAACTACCTGTCAATTCAGGTTTAGCCAAGTTTCTTAATTAGCTGCTTTTTTCAGCAAGCTAAGCAGGAGCTGTCTAATTTACACAAGTGACAAACATAAGAGAATAATAAAGAACAGCTTATATGCCTATTTCTCAGCCTGAAACCGTTAATAATGCCAAACTCCTCCATAACAAAGCTCCCACTTTTAGCAGGGAATTAGATTATCTGAGCAAATGCAACCCCTGAAATGTTAAACATTGTGGTTTCGCTGGTCGCTTCTGCCTGTAACCGAGAAGGGTGCATGTGTCGCTCGCGGTGGGTGGGACGGAGGGCACAACGAGAAGCCAGTTTTTCACCAGGTTTCAGAAGAGGAAGGAAAAAAGCCCTCTCGGTGCTCCTCAGAAGATGCAAAGCAAAGATCCTCTTTGATTGCTGGTTGCATTTCCCTGAAACCAATAAATGCCGTTGGGGAAGATGAGAGGCTGCCCCCCCCCAGTCTTCTAGATGCATTTTGCCACCCCAGAATCCCTTCCATCTCTGCCCCAATCCTCAGACCAGGCCATGGCAGTGCACAAGGAGAAGATTCTTGGCAGGGCGGAGCAGGTGGGATTTCAACAACAAACCTCCTAACCCCTTGGGCCAAAAGCTCAGCCTGGCTGGATACAGCTTCTGGCCTCCCTTAAACAATGCAGCCTGGGTCCAGCACTGGCTTGGCGGCAGCTTTTCCTGACATTCTTCAAGGCCCCCAGAGCATCTAAAAAAAGGTGTAGGATCCCGGGCAGGAAGCTGCAGCCGCCACTTCAATGGAATGAGAACAGCCGTTCTTCCGGAGGAGGGGAGCCACCCATGGCTGGCGCCTCGAGGGCAGGGTCTTGCCAGCTCAGACACACTGTACTCTCTCTCTCTCTGGGTTTCCACAATGTCCACCTTTTCTGCAAAGCCTCCAGCAAAACCCTATCTCATCCCTGCCTGAGACACGTGAAGCTCAGAATGCACACCAGCCCTTTCCACCTCTTTCCGCCTCCCTCTTTAATTCCCCCTATATTGAACAATCTGATTGCCAGCCTCCCGGGGCAGCAGGGCCTCGTCTTCCACAAAGTGCCACACACATTGTGCACTCTGCCAATGAACTCAGTAGCACAAGCTGGACCTGGCACAAAATGAGGCATCTTTGCCCTGCAAAAGGAGGACTCTGGAACAGGGGGCTCATGATGCTCTTCAGACCCAGAATAAGGAAGGGATAAAGGATGCGTTTTCTCTCTCCCTCCAGCCTTTCCCTCCTCCAAGGCTGCCAACCCCAAACCTGAGCAGGTTCTGTAGGCCTTTTGTAAGTCCATGAAAGTACCTGAAAGTGGGCTTGGTAGCAAGCAAGCAGTGAGTGTTCGGTCCTTTCAAAATTGGTGTCCTATGTTCTTGGTAGGGAGCCCCGGAGACAAGCCTAGCCCATGTATCCTGCACTAGGTGCAGCTTTCAAGCCATCTTCAAGGGCAGTCCCACAGAGAGTGCATTACAGTAGCCCAGTATTAATAAAATAATAATAATAATAATAATAATAATAATAATAATAATATATTATTTATATCCCGCCCATCTGACTGGGTTTTCCCAGCCACTCTGGGCAGCTCCCAACAGAATATTAAAAACACAATAAAACATCAAACATTAAAAACAACCCTAAAACAGGGTTGCTTTCAGATGTCTTCTAAAGGTCAGGTCGTTGTTTATTTCCTTAACATCTGACTGGAGGCTGTTCCACAGGGAGGACACCACTATTGAGAAAGCCCTCTGCCTGGTTCCCTGTAACTTCACTTCATGCAGGGAGGGAACTGCCAGAAGGCCCTCAGAGCTGGACCTCAGTGTCCGTGCTGAATGATGGGGGTGGAGATGCTCCTTCAGGTATACTGGGCCAATGCCATTTAGGGCTTGAAAGGTCAGCAGCAACACTTTGAATTGTGCTCAGTACTGGGAGCCAATGTAGGTCTTTCAGGACCAGTGTTATGTGGTCTTGGCAGCCGCTCCCAGTCACCAGTCTGGCTGCCTCATCCTGGATTAGTTGTAGTTTCTGGGTCACCTTCAAAGGCAGCCCCACGTAGAATGCATTGCAGTAGTCCAAGCAGGAGATAACTAGAGCACGCACCACTCTGGAGAGACAGTCTGTGGCAGATGGGGTCTCATCCTGCGTACCAGACAGCTGCCCTGGATACAGAATTGACCTGCACCTCCATAGACAGCTGTGAGTCCAAAATGACTTTCAGGCTGCGCACCTGGTCCTTCAGGGGCACAGCTGCCCCATTCAGGACCACAGGATGGCTCTCCTTGACTAGAAACAGTCAGAGCTAGGGAACCAGCTGGATCTGCCACAGATCTGCCACAGAGGACCTTCAGTTTCATGGCTCCAGAAGTACCCTCAGACTGTGCACCAGGTCCCTCAGAGGCAGGGCACCCCCATCTAGAAGAGGCAACCTCCCCAATTCCCAGACCTGAGCACATCCACTCCCATCACATCCATCTTGTCAGGATCCACATTCAGCCTCTGCATCCAAGCATCAGCCCAAGACCTGCACAGCCTCACCGGATGCATTTGGTAGAGAAATAAAACTGGGTATCTGCAGCATATTGGTGACCACCACCACCCTTCTTCCAGATGCCTTGACTGCTCTCAATGGCATCATATAGATGCCACACAGCACCAGGGACAGAATGCAACCTGTGGCAGCCCACAACCCAGAAGCCGAAGGATCGGGCCACTGTCATCCTAAGCCAGTCTGGCAGCAACCTTGCAGGGAGGAACAGAAACCATGGCAAAGCTGCGCTCACAACTCCACAAGCTGCAAATCTGCTCCAGAGGGATGCTAGAGCACCAAGGGCGGTAAAGTCCTCAACGTGATCAAGGGGGACCAGCTGGGTTACATTTTCTCCTGTCTCTCCCCCAATACAGGTCATCTGTCAGGGTTGCCAAAGTTGATTCTATCCCCAAACCAGGCCTGAGCCCAGACTGGGATGGGTCTAGACCAGGGGTCGGCAAGCTTTACCAGCCATGGGCCCGATCACTCCCACGGAGATTGTCCGTGGGCCAGACTGGTGCAGCGCGATGCTGGAAATCACGTCTGCACATGTCCGCGGTGCTGAAAACTGCTTCTGTGCATGCCCAGACGCCAAAAATTGCACCTGCGCAGAAGCGATTTTCAGTGTCTGGACATGCGCAGACGTGATTTCTGGTATCTGGGCATACACAGATGCTATTTCTGTTGACACTTGGCAGAGGACTTGCCGAGCAGGTGGCTCAGTTTGCGGGCAGCTTGTGGGCCAATAAAATGGTCTTCGTGGGCCGCATCCAGCCCATGGGCCACACATTGCCAACCCCTGGTCTAGACAAACTGCTTCTCCCAAGAGTGCCCTACAGTTTCACTAAAACAACAACTGATAGTCGAGTAAACGCTGCAAATATTGCCATATTTTTTAAGACTGGGCACAGGCGGTGTTTTCCCTCCAGAGAAAAAATGATGTTTCTCCCCTCCCACCCCTTTTGCCTTAAAATATTCCCCCCCTGTGTTTCCCTGCATCCCTACCCATGTCCAAAGAGTTAATTTTGCTTCGAGACAACGCCGCAAGGGAAGGGGGCGAAGGTCGCCCCCCCACCAGCATTCCCATGCAGCTTGCTACCTTTTACAGGGGAGGGGGCAGAACATTTCTGCTCCCTTTATTCATCTCTGCCTTTGGAACAGCCACGCGGCACACTGCTGGGCTTTTTATGGAAAGCCGCCCCCAGGATGGGAATGAGCAGAGAAAGAGAAGACCGAGGAGGGGGTGGGAAACAGGACTGAACAGAGAGTCCCCTTTGCCAGGCAGCTTGCAAAGGAAACTCTCCCCCAGGTGGGGGGCTGTGGGCACCGAGCGGAAGACGCTGGGCGTGAGCAAGAGCTACAATTACAGGTGGGGCAGGAGGCAGGAAGAGGATATGGGTGGAAAGTCACACACTCAGCACCCCACGGGGCTGCCAGCCTCTTACCAGTCTCGCATCTGCCCCAAGCGCTTTGCACGGCCACCGCAGATCCGTCGGTGGCGAACCCAGAGGGGGGGAATGAACAACAGTGACGTTTTCAATCTTTAATGACCTCCCTGAGCCTCCCCGCGAACCTTCCTTCTCCGATAACAGTGTCTCCCGTGGCGACCAGACGCAGGCTAAGATTACGGGGCAAGTCCAGGGGATGCTTTCAGAAGTGACGGGCAGTGCCCGTTTCCGCCTCTCCCGCACGGGTTGCATGCAGCTATGCAGCTGGGAATCTTCAGAATGCGGCTGGTGACACTCCAGGAAGGGGGCAGCGTGACCCTCGCGTGGGTCACATCAGGCCACGCCACTTCATACAACTGCGGTCAGAAGTGGGCCTTTGGTTAAGTTCGTCCACCTGCCAGTTGTTTTCTCTCTGACCACAACCCATGTACAGAGTGAGACCTCTTGAGCTGCCTGCAAGAGGAACGGGGTTTGTGAGTGCGGAATGCATTTGCCTCGTGGCCGTGATCACATAGGAACAAGTGTCGGCAACGCGTGGGCCAGTTCAGGGACGGGTCCACCAGGAAAGAGTCTTTTTTCAAAGCAGAGCCCTGTGAACGGTACAGTCTCAATAGAGGAGCCTCTGCCCTACAGGGGCTGAGCAGAACCCACCAGAGATCTCTCAGTATTACCAAGATGGGAAATCATTGCCCCTCTCCATTCACCCGCAATTGCACGAGGATTGACGAGGGTTGACGTAGCCACTGATCCATCCCTTGCAAAAGGGCCTGTAGGGCTTGTTTACAAAGCTATTGTACTACCAACCTTACTGTATGCTTGTGAAACGTGGACCACTTATAAACGCCATCTCCAGCTCTTCGAAAGATTCCATCAATTGGTGTCTCTGAAAAATTTTACACATCACTTGGGAAGACAGGCGAACTAATGCCAATGTACTGGAAGAAGCAAAGATCACCAGTGTGGAAGCAATGATTCTTCAACATCAACTTCGTTGGACTGGTCATGTTGTGCGGATGCCTGATTATCGTCTTTCAAAGCAACTACTCTATTCCAAACTTAAAAATGGAAAGCATAATACTGGTGGTCAACAAAAGAGGTTTAAAGAATGTCTCAAGGCAAACAAAAAAATTAGCATAGACTTTTAGAAGACATCTGAAGGCAGCCCTGTTTAGGGAAGCTTTTAATATTTGATGGACTATTGTATTTTAATATTTTGTTGGAAGCTGCCCAGAGTGGCTGGGGAAACCCAGCCAGATGGGCGGTGTATAAATAATAAATTATTAGTATTAGTATTAGTATTTTAGTATTATTAGTATTATTTAAGTACAGACAACTGGGAAACACAGGCCTGCGAGCGCTGCAGTTGGAGAACAGCCTTTCCCAAAGGTGTCATGGACTTTGAAGACTCTCGAACTCAGGATGCAAGGGAGGAACATGCTAAGAGGAAGGCACGCTAGGCAAACCCTCACCATGATCAATTCCTGCCCGGAAACCTATGTCCCCACTGTAGAAGGATGTGTGGATCCAGAACTGGCCTACACAGTCACTTACGGACTCATTGCTAAAACCATGTTTATGGAAGACAATCTTCCTCGGTTACGAGGGATCGCCAAAGAAGTCAGCAAAGGTGCTGTGATCATTTGTGTGGATATGTAGACCTGGATGGATCACTGGGGGAAGTAAAGGCAGAAACGCACTCCAAAGGGTGGTGAAAGTGACTGAAGAGCACACTTTGCATCTGAGGTCACCACCAAGAAAACTCATTCAAACTACTTTCCCCACACTTGGGGCTCATGCAGACTTCCGCTTGTCCTGGGTTTTCCACAGAGTGATGTTTTCTCTGATTCAGGGCTAGAGAGTGTGCTTTTCCCAGAAAGTAGCAGGGCAAAAGGGAAAACCACTCAGACCCATGGTTTCTAGGCATGCGACAGTGTGGACAAACCCTCAGATATGTCCCCCTAAGAATGCTGGACTGTAGCAAGGGGCATACAGACATTTGGGTGCTTCCCACATGACGTGTTAGCAGGCTACAAGTAGACATGGGTGCAGGATGAGCAGTGAGCATCTCTGCTTGACTCTCCCTCCATCCCAGAACTCTGTCGGAGGCTGCAATGGTTAGCTGAGGGCTGGGTGGGCATGGTTTGGAGAAAATAGCTTCATGGGCGAAATAGGACTTCCTGGTGGCCAAGATTGGCCGGCATGCCAGCAGCTCCCTGCTCCCGCTGCAACCCCTCCAAGTGCAAGCTGTTCTCACAGAACACCCCCCCCCCGGCCCCCCTGCATGCTATTCCTCTCATACAGTGCCCTGGCTGGGCCCTGCACCCAGTGCGAGGCTGTTTTCCCTGTGATTCCCATTCCAGGAAGGGTCACTGGCTGGATGGGGCATTTCCAAAAAGGAGGAAGGAAGAACCCGCTATTGGAGCAACAAGAAAGTGACCTTTTGACTGCATGTTTATCATACTCCTAAACCATGACCCTTAAAAGCAAACCAGCAAAGGCCCTTCCTGAAACTGGCTGAGCAGACCATTTGCATTTTGCCAGGATGGTATTATTTGATTTTGAATTTTTAAAATGAATTGATTTTAGAATGCTGTGTTACTTTTACAGGTATTGTTGTTAGCCGCTCTGAGCCCGGCTTCAGCTGGGGAGGGCGGGATATAAATAAAATTTTATTATTATTTTAAAATAGCAGCCAGAATATGGGGTGCTGGCAGGTTGCGCTTGAAACCCTAACAGAGTCATGAAGCTCACTGGGTGACCGTGGGGCCAGTTGCACTTTCTCTGCCTAACCTACCTCACAAGGTTGTTGTGAAGACAAAATGCTGCCCACCTTTAGCTCCTTGAAGGAAAAGTGGGGTGTAAATGTGATAATAATGGTGGTGGCAAACGTTAGATTTGTCTACTTCATTTGCAGATCAGAATCTGGGCATCCTCCGCCTAACTAAGGGGCGATGATGGAACGAAAACAAGCCACATGTGCAAAATTAAAGCACCACACCGTGCAAGGTGAACAGAACACACATTCCTAGGAGAAACGTCGTTCAGTCCTTGTGCAACACTTCCTGCCTGCCTTCCAGCTGAGCACAGCCCAACCCCACACCCGACAAAGCTCTCCTCAAACTTCCCACATCGGCCCTGCCGAGTGCCAACCTGCCAGCATGGCTCAAGGCGGCTGGTCACGTCTGACAAGGGCATTTTCCAGAGGAGAGGCAAAGCAGCCTCAAGCTGCCGTCTGCTTCAACCTGCCTCCCACTGGTGTTTCACCTTTTCCCCGATAATTTCTCTTGCCACAAGGAGGAGTGCAACAGTGCCAGGTGTGGTGGACTACATTTCCCAGCATGCCACAGGCATTCTGAGTCCTTCCTTCGTGCCCTAGACAGCCCTAAAACCAAGGTCAGCAGGGGCAGGAGAGATTCTCTGTGTAGTGCAAGTCACACCTGCTGTTCTATAGGCCTGTGACCCACACATGCTACTCTTTCATACAGATGTGGACCCAGAGAGAGGGGGTCTGTTCCTCCAGGACTGTTCCACCACTGTACCGAGACGAAATCTCACCCAACCCTTGCATTAAAATTCCCCAGGAGGGTAATTTTATCTTCCTTAGGCTTCTCTCCTGCCCGGAAACCAATGTCCCCACTGTGGAAGGATGTGTGGATCCAGAATTGGCCTCCACAGTCACGGACTCACAGTTAAAACTGTGTTTATGGAAGACAATCTTACTTGGCTACGAGGGATCGCAGAAGAAGAAGTACTTAGACGCGGGTCCACTGGGCACAGAGAGGGTGTGCCAGTGTGCGATCGCACATTGATACTGCAACTCACACAGGCGCACAGCCTCCCACAAGCCCTTGCCACCCACATGCCGATTCTCTCACTAGGGCACAGAGCTGACCCCCTGCACCCATATGTTGGCACAACCCTCGTTGCGCAGCCACAACACTTGAGTCATCCTAGCACACATCTCCCTCACTCTCACCTTGCCACACTTTCTCCCGTGCACTTCCGGCTGGCACACTAATGCAAAAGTACTTCCTACTTTTTGCACACTCCTGCTAACCCCGTGCATGTCCCCCTGGGCATCCTTTGCCAGGCACCCTCTCCCTGGCACACTCTTCCCCCTGCCTGCCTGCCTGCCAGCCTGCCCAGCTGCAACTGCCATCCCGGTGCAGAACACTCTGCGTCCACTCTCAGGAGTTCACATGCTGACCGGGGGTCTTCTGACTCTTTCATGCCCACCTTGCCTTCCTCCCCATCGCATGCCACTGACTCTCTTCTGGCGGTGAGTGAGTTGGCCCCATTCCACCCTCTGCTTCTCCAGTGCCCACACATGTCGCTTCCGCCTCTTTGCCCAGAGTTTGGCAGGTGCCCCCGCAGTGTGCCAAGGGGCCGTTTGGAGCCCTCCTGCCCGGAGGGACCCTTACCTTTGAAGGAGAGACCAGTGGCAGTTCTGGGGTGGACTGTCAGGACCTGAGCAACCATAGCAGCGCTTGCTCGCTCCCTCGCTTGCTGGAGAGTAAGGGAAGGAGGGAGGGAACAGGGGGGCGGATGGAGTTGGGGGGGAGAGAGAGAGAGAGAAAGAGAGAGAGGGAGGGGGAGAGAGTGTCTGGAGAGGAAAGAAACCAGAAAGATAAATTTTCTGCTGCGAACTCAGCCCCCTCGGCAGCCTGGGGAACAGAGTGTTAGTTTAAAGTGTTGTCATGGCAACGGGGGTATGTGTGATGGGGGGGGAGAGAAGCAGGAAAAGTTCAGAGCTGGCTGTTGGATGCCTCTCCAGGCTGCAGCCAAGCAGGGCCAAGCAAGAAGACAGGCTGGCAGGCAAAGACGGAGGGACCAGGCCTTAGGGGAGGGGGCATTGCCCCTTTCCCACCCCCCACTGAAATATTTGGCCGTGTCCCTCCTGCCTCTCGCAGGAGATTGCTGCTGGTCTCAGGCTCACCAGGAAGTTACAAAGTCTGGCCTGGAAGGAACTGATGTTGCTATTGGAATCAGAAGGGATGGGCACTTTGTGCATGCTCCGTGGAAGAATCTGCTGGATCAGGCCTGTGGCCCACCTAGTCCAGTATAGGCATCCTGGCTAGCAGCCCTCAGCAGCCCTCTCCTCCTCCTCCATGAATTGATCCAACCTTCTTCTAAAGCCATCCAAGTAGCTGGCCGTCTCTGCCTCCTGTGGGAGGGAGTTCCACAGGTTAACTATCCATAACATCTGAAGGTTTCCAGGTTGGGTGAGGTGGATCTCCAGCCCCTGGACCATGCTGGGCTTGTCTGAGTGTCAGCAACAGAAAATGAGTCAGAGCATCAGAATCTGCCTTATGCCAGGTGCCCTGCAAGTGTTTTAGTTTCTAGCGCAGTGTTTCTCCACCTGTGGGTCCCCAGATGTTGTTGGACTACAACTCCCATCATTCCTAGCCAGCATGACCAGTGGTCAGGGATGATGGGAGTTGTAGTCCAACAACATCTGGGGACCCACAGGTGGAGAAACACTCCGTCTAGTGGGACTCAAGGGAACTGTAGTCCAAAACATCTGGTGGGCACCAGGGTTTGGCGGCAGCTGACCCAACACAACATGGTCTGTGCTGACTGGCCGTGGCTTCCCAGGGGTGTCAGGAAGAAGGGTTTCACGGGATCATAGAACTGGAAAGTTGGAAGGGGTCCCCCAGTGGTCATCTAGTCCAACCCCCTGCAGGGTTTCCTGTTACTTGATCCTTTTCATCAGAGAGGATTTAGGTGGTGACCTTCTGCAGAGAAGGAGACACTCAGGACTCAGGCATCGTAGATGGTGGCCTGTCACCTTACGGGCAAGTCCAGCTGGGACCTTTTGCAGCATGACTGGCAGTTAGGCTAGGGTTACCAGACGTCCCCGGTTTCCAGGGACAGTCCCCGGATTTGCAAATCTGTTCCCAGACACATTCTGTCCCCGGAATGTCCCCAGATTTTCAAATCTGTCCCTGGGAAATGTGGCAGTGGCAGGGGCAGCCTCAGCAGCCCGGAGCCAGCCTGGTAGCACAGTTGGCTCTGGCTGGCTTCAGGAGCTGCTCACTGCTGTGGCACCTGCCATTTTTCCTCACCCATATGATGTGTCTTGTTCGCTTTACTGGGGACGTCCGGTGGCACAGATCTCCTGTCCCCTTCCCCCTTTGTTTTGACTGATCGGGGGAGGCTCGGGAGTTGCAGGCAGACGGCTGTTGCCCAGCTTTTCAAAAACTCTGAGCATTTATGTTTCACAGGGTGCGAAATAAGGGCTTTGCACCTTTATACAATATGCATGTGTGCTTGGGCCCAGGGTCTTTTGCCTCACCATCTCCACTACTGACTCCCTGTTGCTACTCAGCTTCAAAAAAACCCCAAAAAACACAGTGTCCCCGATTCATTGAAAAAAAACCTGGTAACCATAGGTGAGGCACTCCTGCTCATGCTAAAATATTGCTGTCCAAAGACCAGCCTGCCTTTATGCTTTTGTTGGGATTCCTGCATTGCAGAGGAGGCGCTTTGAACTAAATGACCTTTGGGTCCCTCCCACAGCTCTACAATTCTATGGCTCTATGAATGCTAAGCCTTCAAATGCGGTTTCAGGGTGGTCTCAGCCTTCCCATGGCTGCCACTGTGAAAGCTAGCAGGTGGCGAAAGGAGGCGAAAGAGGAAAGAAGGGCATTTTGGGGTGCCAGAGAGTCTGTGGGGTTTTCCACGGAAGAGACACACACGCAAAGACCCCTTTATGCAAAGGCTGTCTGGCTCAGCTGAGCACCGGAACTTCCCAGACACTCCCTGGAGCCTATTTCAAGCACTCCGTGAAATCGAAACTTTCCGAGAAAAGAAAGGGAGAGCGGAGACCCTCCGGAAGCTGAATCAGAGTCAGGGACGCCCAAAGCCTTCCTGCCCATGAGCAACGGCTGGTTGCAAAGACGGCTCCAGGTCTGAGGAAGATGGGGGCTTGGGCAAGATCCTGTCACGGTCTGTCCCAGTGCCAGATTTACGTATAAGCTAAACAAGCTATAGCTTAGGGCCCCACTGTCTTGGGGCCCCAAAAATTTTTTAAAGGAAAAAGGAACCTGGATGTACATTTCCAAAATATAAGATATAAATATAAATAAAGCCTACATACAGCAACAGTGTTTTGTGTTGTGTGGGCTCCTATTTGTTATGTGCAAGTGGCTTTAGATCAGGGGTCAGCAAACTTTTTCAGCGGGAGGCCGGTCCACTGTCCCTCACACCTTGTGGGGGGCCAGAGTATATATTTTTTTTGGGGGGGGGAATGAACGAATTCCTATGCCCCACAAATAACCCAGAGATGCATTTTAAATAAAAGGACACATTCTACTCATGTAAAAACACCAGGCAGCCCCCACAAATAACCCAGAGGTGCATTTTAAATAAAAGGACACAGCTGGTGTTTGTTGCAGGGGAACCTGTGCAGACTGGGACTCTTCAGGATCAGACCCCAGGCTTGGTTCAGGTGATGCCTGAGGCAAAGGATCCAGTGCGGACTGAGACTCCTCCGGTTCCGAGTCCGAGCCTGAGACCCAGGCCATCACGGATAATGGCTAAGAAAGGGAGGCTGGCGGAAGAGCCCTGGTGTGGTCAGAGGTCGCTGAGATTGTTTTAGGGCTCGTTCAGACTTGCCCTGCAGCTTTCCCTTGGGCAAAACATCATTTTTAAAAGTGGAAGCTGTACATGAATTTAACAGGCCTGAATGCATCATAGAACTGTAGAGCTGGAAGTGAACCCCGAGGTCATCCAAACCCCTGCAATGCCGAAGTGACTTAAACCAAGACAATCATCACCTCCGAATGGAGCCTTCCCCCCAACCCATTGCCTCCAGATGTTTTGGACTACAACTCCCATCAGCCCCAGGGATCTTGATGATTACAGCATGCAAACCCCCAGAGCTCTCACAACATCAACCTGCTGCCTGTGTTCAAGGGGGCATGGCTTTCCCAAACAGCACAGAAGTCTCCAGAGTGCTGCTCTTTCCCAAGCTAACAGAGCTTGCAAATTAAATGAGCAAAATGATCCATTTGGATGGCCGTACCTTAAGAGCATTATGCTTAACCATCCCAATTTACCGGGGATATATCACTAGTTTCCTGGCCTCTGGCCCTGCTAAACTACTCATCCTGTTTTTGCCTTTGGAGAACGTCTTGTTAAATTTCCATTAGAAATGGTTACTTGAGCTGTGCCTCCTTGGGGTACAACTCCCTCCCTGTGGGGTCTGCCTCAGGGGGAAGGGGGTCTTCAGAAGGGGTCCAGGTAGGAAGTCCAGAGCATCTCCAACAGAGGCTTGAAGACCAACAATGGAGAGAGCCCATCCATTCATTCCTTCAGCTCATTGATGCATTGGATTAAATGCTCTTCGGTTCCCCACGGACTGCCATTTGCAGTAAAAAGCAGGTTTTTGCAGGAAAAGCACTAAGGCAAAAATTTAAGGCACTCAGACAGGGTACTTTAAAGCGCTGACCTGTGCCCAGGAACGTAGCACAACAGGAACTCCGGATAAGCCCTAAGACAGTTCTCCTGTTGCTAAACCGAGATCAACCTCCCTGTAACTCAGACCCATTAAATTTAGCACTACCCTCTTGATTTGCAGAGAAGAAATATTTTCCCCATTCTATGCGAGAGAGCCCTTCAGGCATTCAAAGAGTGCTTTAAAAGAGGATTAGACAAATTCATGGAGGGTAAGGCTATCAATGGCTGCTAACCTTGATGGATTTGTTCTGCCTCCACAGTCGGGAGCAGCGACGCTTCTGAATGCCAGATGCTGGACACTACTCTTGGGCTTGGGTCCCGACCATGGGATTCTCATTGGGGCAGATGCTTGACCGCTGTGAAGACAGGATGCTGGACAGTGAGACCTGTTCAACGGGGGAACGGTGTCACGGTCCAGGCCGCACCTACTTGCATGGGCTCCTCTTCCAGCCCCACTGCAGCGCTGGACCCCAGGGACTCCCTCGATCAGAGCTCAGAATCTCTCACGGACAGGTGCGTGTCAATGTTAATACACAATGTGATAAAGTCCATCAGGGCTGCTGGGGGGGGGGGGTGTCACCCACACCAGTTCATCCTTAATGCAGGGATGAAGTTCCTTGTGGAAGTGGAACCGACAGTCATTCCACAGGGTGTCTGCAGCCCACTGACGATACTCTGCGGCGTACTTGATAATCAGGCGAGCTCCCTGTGAGAGGTTCTGCAGGGCCATCTCAGCCATCTGGGCGCGAATCAGCTCCCTGAAAATGCCCTCCAGGGCGGCAATGAAGTCGTCCAAATTCCCCAGCAGAGGGTCATCGGCCTCAAGGTACGGAGAGACCCAAAAAAGTGCTGGGCCCGTGAGTAGGTTGACCATAAAGCACTCCTGGCTCCATGGGGTGGGAAAGTCTGCTGAACAGGTGGCAAACATCAGCCGACACTGGCATACAAAGCCTCAAAGGGTCCCACGCTCCCCCCTGAACCTCTCCGGTGATGGGACGGTGGGAGCACATTGGGCTGGGGGCACAGCAGGGGCCGCTCAGTGTCTGAACCTCCCCCTGGAGCAAAGCTACCTGTGTGTGGAGGTTCTGCAGCACAGTGGTGAGATCTATAGGCCGGGCTCTGTCCATCTTGCACCCTGGCCGGGATGTAGGTTGGCCACAGCAAACTGTCATGGTCCAGTTTACGGGTGGTTGAAGTCCTGGCAGAGGACAGTGGGAAAGGGGGCAAGATGGAAGGGTAGGAGCAGGAACAAGAGTCAGGAAGCCAGGGGTCAAAAGTCAAGGGTCAGAGAGCCGGGAGTCAAGAAGTCAAGGGTCTGAGGATCAGGAAGCAAGGAGTCAAGAAGCCAAACACAGCAGGACAGGAAGCGTGTTGCTGTGGCAAAGAGCCAAAGGGAAATGCTGACCTTATATCCCTTCCCGGCTCTTGCCACCAGGTGCTGTGAGTTACCAACTGGCCTCACCTGTGCGGCCGTGCCTTGCCTCTCCAGAACAAACTTAGGGGGAGCCCACGAGCAGAGCAGACTGGCCTCAGAGGCATGGAGTCGCCACACAGTTTGCACAGCTAAACACTGTTCTCCAACAGCAAGCTTTCCGATCCTTTTTAATTTAATTTTATTTTTTGAATCCCCTTTGAAAGCTAGGGGCCTGGCATCATTAGAACCCTCCTGAACCTGACAAAGAAATCAGAAAATCTCTCAGAAGCCAGCGTGGACACCCAAGGCTTTTCATAGAATTGCAGAGTTGGGAGGGACCCCAAGGATCATCTAGGCTCCCTGCAATGCAGGAATATGCAGCTGTCCCGTACGGGGAATCGAACCTGCAGCACCACGCTCTAACCAAATGAGCTATCCGGGCAGCACTGATATGATGCCTAAACAATCTGCAAGAAAGCCCAATCGACCATCCTCCAAAAGTCTCTTGACAAGGGACAACCCTTCTGGATCTGCACACCAATGTTTTCTGTTCCTTAGGCAGTTGTGTCGACCAGCAAATTGACACAAAGTACAGAGAATAAGGACCAAAAGTGTATCCTGCAATCTCCTCTCTCTCTCTCTCTCTCTCTCTCTCTCTCTCTCACACACACACACACACACACACTTTCTCCCACACAGAGTAAACCGAGAACCTCGGTCAGCTGCGGAAAGCCTTTGGGAGCACAGAAGTAATTCATAGGAGGAGATCTGGGCCCCAGCAAACACCACGTGAAAAGGTTACGGCTGCTTCTGGCAAGGCGTGCGACAACAAAAGTCATTTCCAGCGCGTGTTATTTTACTTGGCTCTTTGAGAACAATATTTGCTGAGTCTCCCTCCAGAATACCCAAACCTCTTGCTGTTTGGCTTCACTTCAATTGGACTTAAATGCTGCTTGCAAAGAGTACAGACCTTGCGCTGAACCCAGCCACACGGTTCTGGAAATGGAGTCTCCACAGACCTAACGATGCACAGCAAGGAATTTGCGTGAAGCTCTTGTTGGTACAAGGGCAGTGAACCAACAGATGAGCAAGCCAGCTTTCCCCAACCTGGTGCCCTCCAGATGCTGTTGGATTGTAACTCTCATCGGCCACAGTTGGCACAACCCATGGTCAAGAAAGGCAGAAGCTGTAGTTTGGCAACACCCGGAGGGCATCAACTGAGCAAGGCAGAGTTAATCATCTGCCTTTTAGCCAGTTAACTCAATAATCTTTAAAAAATAGTTGCTTGTTATCCAAAGCTCATTGCACCTGTCTTTTGGCAGCTGTTGAAGGAAGGGAAAAGTAATTTTCAGGTTAAGTAATAAAAGCGAACTCTAATTAGAAGGGGGAGGCCACTTTTAACATTGATTTCATCACACCTTCTTGTTGCACCAACACGTAAGACAAATGTCATTCAATTACCTTCTTCTGTCATTGTTAAGACCATAAGCAAAGATGCGTCTTTAAGCTGGGTACATCAAAAACAAATCAAGTGTCCTCACAGAACTGTAGAGTTGGAAGGGGTCACCAAGGGTCATCTAGGGAACCCCCTGCAATGCAGAAATATGCCATCCAACATGGGGCTCAAACCCACAAGCCTGGTGTCAGGTGTTCTTGTAGGAGCCAGGCCCTGTGACTAGTAGGGCTTTGCAGGACTGGGGCCTTCCTAAGTTTGTTCTGAAGAGGCAAGGTGCGGCCGCACAGGTGAGGCCAATTGG
Organism: Podarcis siculus; assembly: GCA_034642415.1. Classification (NCBI taxonomy): domain Eukaryota; kingdom Metazoa; phylum Chordata; class Lepidosauria; order Squamata; family Lacertidae; genus Podarcis; species Podarcis siculus. The sequence continues at coordinate 931,811 of JAXCMG010000082.1, forward strand.
TAACTCACAGCACCTGGTGACAAGAGCTGGGAAGGGATATAAGGTCAGCATTTCCCTTATGCTCTTTGCCACAGCAACACGCTTCCTGTCCTGCTGTGTTTGGCTTCTTGCTTCCTGATCCTTGAACCTTGGCTTCTTGACTCCCTGCTTCTTGATCCTCCGACCCTTGACTTCATGACTCCTTGCTTCCTGACCCTTGGACCCTTGGCTTCTTGACTCCTGGCTTCTGGACCCCCGTTCCTGCTCCCACCCTGCCATCTTGCCCCTGGTCCTGACATCCCCTGCCAGGACTTTGATCTCCCGTGTACCAGACCGTGACACCTGGGATTAAGAGTCTCATGCTCTACTGACTGAGCTATCATATAGGTGACAACAAAATAGAAGCTTCTCCAGGGGCAGCAGCAGCTGGGGGGGCAGGATGCTTGTGGGGGTGCCGCCCATGGGATTCTGCCGGCTGAGGTGGCTGCCTCAGTCCATCTCATGGGCCAGCCAGCCCTGCCATAAACCCGCAGGGAGCAAACTGCTGAGGGTCACCACACATGTGGAAGGCTGTTGCTCCATTGCTCACCTCAAAGCCCAGGGTTGAGAGGTTGAGAGGTTTGGCCCAGGCAAACACCACTTGGAACCTCACCTTTGCTCCCAGGAACAACTAATGCTGTTCTGAACTATTCCCCAATGCCTTCTGCATTGCCACAAATGACCTGCCCTGAGCCAAGTCCATCCAAAGGGCACAGGAGCTGCCTGTCTTAATATTATATATATACATATATATATATATATATATATATATATATATATATATATATATATGCTTTCGTAGATTTTCACGGGTACAGGAATGCAG
>JAXCMG010000082.1:933054-971204 GCA_034642415.1 Podarcis siculus
ACAATTCACTATGGAAATAGAAGCCAACAACCAACTTCCCTTCCTTGACGTCCTAATCTACAAAAAACCTGATGGCTCCCTAGGACACACTATCTACCGGAAAAAAACACACACCAACCGCTACTTACATGCACAATCACACCACCACCCTGCACAAATAAACTCCGTAGCCAAGACTCTCATCTCCAGAACCAAACGCCTGGCTGACAAAGACCACTTGACAACTGAGTTACAGAATCTCTCAAATGTGTTAATTGCCAATGGATACCAGCAAAACAGGGTTACGAAGCTAATCCAAAAAGAAACACCCCCCAAAAACCAAGACACAGAAGAAAACAATGGCATGGCCCTCCTTCCTTATATCAAGGGCACTACAGATAAAATTAGCAAAATCCTCCATAAACACAATATCAAAACAGCCTTTTGCGCCAACCAAAAAATAGCCAATATCCTCAGAAACCCCAAGGATAAAATCCAGTTGGAAAACCAAGGGGTCTATGAAATACCCTGCAAAGTCTGCCCAGCCACGTACATTGGACAAACAAACAGACGAATAAATGCACGTATCGCAGAACACAAGAATGCCGTCAAAAAAGAAGAAAAAACTTCCTCTCTTTTCCAACACATGAAAGAAACAGGACACGAAATTAATTTTGCAGATTCCAAATTGCTCTCTAACATGGAACATCACCACAAGAGAATAATCATGGAAGCCATCGAGATAGAGAAACACCCTCACAACATGAACAAGCGTGACGACACATCCCGCTTGCCAGACATCTGGAAATTAGCCCTCCCCACAAAAACTGACACCAGATCCAGAGGCACACAGAACGCCATCACCAATCAACCACACCAGACCCAAACCCAGACCCTCTCCACAGATAAATTACAGACACCATCCAGTAGCCAAACCACGATGGCACCTCCGGATGCTGCACCCCCCTGCAATCCCTACACAGATCTGGCTGGCACAGGCCACAAAACCACAGCTCGCCCCTATACACGAAGCCAAGCCAGAGCACTACAAAGCAGTACAGCCATCTTCTCAGAAAAACTCTTCACAAAGTTCAAGAGGTCAAGACACAAAAGCTTTAGCAACTAATCTACACCTAATGACCCACCTAAGTGGTACTCAGGATATCACCCAAGAAATCACTCAAGATATCCCTCAAGCAATTAAGGAACAAAAGAAGAAAAGGCACACTAGCCTGGGAACTTCCTCTCTGCCCAGAACATTGGAGGCTATACACCACACCTCCTCAACAGTATTTATAGGAACTCAAACACTGAGATCCTGCTCTGTTCCAGTAACAAGAAGCCGAAAGCACCAGCCTGAAGATGACGAGTGAGACCTCGTCGAAACGTCGCCTAGACACCCCAACTTTTACACGGGAAGACACCCGAGGACACCAAAACCTGCATTCCTGTACCCGTGAAAATCTACGAAAGCATATATATATATAATATATATATAACATTTTCTGTTTTACAATATTAAATACTCATTTTTACATCCTTAAAATATCAATGACTTCCCTTCTTCTCTTTCCATAGTTCATTTGTTCATTTAACATATCTTAAATCCCTAAATATTTTACAAAAACTATACCATTCAGTATTCCATTATTGCATCCATCAAAACTTATTTACACTGTTGAAGTTACCTTAATGCTGCCAGCGTTTTCAGCTGTCCACAATTATTTCCCATACATTCAATAAACTTCTTCCAATCCTCTCTGAACGTATGTTCACCTTGTTTTCTGATTCTGTATGTTAAATCTGCAAGCTGTGCATATTCCGTCAACTTAAGTTGCCATTCTTCTTTGGTTGGGACTTCGCTAGTTTTCCATTTTTGGGCTGACAAAATGCAGGCCGCAGTAGTGGCATAAATAAATAACCTTTTTTTTACCCCAGGGAATTTCAGTCTGAATTACCCCCAACAGAAAGAACTCAGGTTTTTTTGGAAAAGTACTTTTAAACATTTTTTTCTCCAGTTCATTATGGATTATTTCCCAATACTCTTTTACAAGTCCGGTAAAAAGGTAAAGGACCCCTGGACGGTTAAGTCCAGTCAAAGGCAACTATGGGGTTGCGGCGCTCATCTCACTTTCAGGCCGAGGGAGACGGTGTTTGTCCACAGTTTTCCAGGTCATGTGGCCAGCATGACTAAACCACTTCTGGCCAGCATGACTAAACCGCTTCATGACTTCATGACCACCGCTTCTGGAAAACCGTGACAGAAACTAGAGTGCACAGAAACGCCATTTACCTTCCTGCTGCAGCAGTGCCAATTTATCTACTTGCACTGGCATGCTTTTGAACTGCTAGTTGGCAGGAGCTGGGACACAGCAACGAGAGCTCACCCTGTTGCGGGGATCTGTCTCAAGGCGAATCTAACAAAATGTAATATAAACACCGACAACTGGGAAACACTGGCCTGCGAGTGCTCCAGTTGGAGAACAGCCTTGACCAAAGGTGTCATGGGCTTTGAAGACACTCGAACTCAGGATGCAAGGGAGAAATGTGCTAAGAGGTAGGCACGCTTGGCAAATCCACACCGTGATCAACTCCCACCCGGGAACCTATGTCCCCACTGTGGAAGGACGTGTGGATCCAGAACTGGCCTCCACAGTCACTTAGGGACTCATTGTTCAAACTGTGTTTATGGAAGACAATCTTACTTGGCTACGACTGATCGCCGAAGAAGAAGAAGTAGAAGCCACCCATGTCCCTTTTACAAGTCCGCCACATGTGAAAGAACATTCCCTCTACCTCATTGCTTCAAAACCTCATTGCATTAAAAGGCCCATGTTTTGCAACCTTTGCTCACAAGGGAATAGCCGCTCCTTCCTCTTGGTCAATTTCCCTGACCTTCTCTAGATGTCTCCCATCTCTACAGCATCCTTCAACAAGTGAGGAAACCAGAACCATATTCCAAGCATGCTCGCTCCATGGATTTGTACAGCAGCATTACGATCTTAGCAGTTTCACTTCCCGCCTCCCCACCCCCGTCCCAATATTTTTTATCTGACGCTTGCCATTTGCAGTGAGCTTTCCCTAGAGAAAACAAGGGAAGCTGCACAGCTCAGGGTCCAACAAGCCCAGCACTACAGCAGCCTTACACGGACCCCCTGTCCTTGCATCGCCACCACCTCCCAGTCCTGCAAAGGCCCCATCCCTTACCTTGCAGAGGCTCACACTCCGAGTCCAGCTTCCCTCTGGACTCAGGGTGGACTCAGCGAGGAGAGCTGCAGCTCCCGGCTCAGCCCCCTTCCTTCCTTCCTCCAGCCTGCCTGCCTCCCTGCCAGGAAAATAAAAATAAAAAAAGACTCTTAGGCACACCCCACTTCCCTCTTCCCAGTTCCAGCCACGTTTTGTGCCATATTTGCCTACCTGGAAAGGCAGGTCTGGGGGGGGGGGGCTTGGTGGCCCCCCAGAGGGTTGACTCCAACGAGTGGCTTCTGTCTTACTTTAAATGTTGTGATGATCCTATGACCTTTTAAAATGTGGGGGTTTTAGGGGGTGGGGGGTTATTGGGTTGCTGTTTTTATTTTGATTACATATTTTGTGGTTTTGTGTTTTATTCTATTCTGTGAATCGCCCTGAGGCCTCCAGGTATAGGGCAGCATAAAATTTCAATGAAGAGGGAGAGGGAGAGGGAGAGGGAGAGGGAGAGGGAGAAGAAGAAGGAGAAGGAGAAGGAGAAGAGGGGTCAGCAAACTTTTTCAGCAGGGGGCCGGTCCACTGTCCCTCAGACCTTGTGGGGGGCCGGACTAGATTTTGAAGGAGGGGAAATGAAAAAATTCCTATGCCCCACAAAGAACCCAGAGATGTATTTTAAATAAAAGGACACATTCTACTCATGTAAAAACACGCTGGTTCCCAGACCATCCGTGGGCCGGATTGAGAAGGCGATTGGGCCAGATCCGGCCCCCGGGCCTTAGTTTGCCTACCGAAGAAGAAGAAGAAGAAGAAGAAGAAGAAGAAGAAGACAACTGGAGAGTCAACCTGCTGACCACGCCTCAGGCAAATGGGGCACAATGATCAAGGAAAAGCTCAGCTCCACAACTGGGAGTAAGTGGCCATTGTGTGCATGTTTTTGTACCATTTATCCTGGTTTTGCTGGTCAAGGGGCCAAAAACACTGAAGCTCCACCCATAACCCCTGAGAATCCTGCTCCACCACCCCACTGGCTTCTGGGATTGTTGGTGGGTCCTATGATCCCTTTCAGGCACATCTTTGCAATGCTGAATTCTGCCATTTGGAAACACGTCCATGGCGGAACAGGATCTCAATGGCACTGGGTTGTCAGGACTCTTTCTTAGAGTACCTTCAGAATCAGAGGGCTTTCCTTTGGCTCCAGCTCCTGAAGGACTGCAGCAAAACCAAACACTTGGTCCTTCTTCCAGGTGGACTGGAGATACAGTACTAAGCAGAGTGTGGGATTCCCAGGAACTGGGACTGGGTCATCAGGGCCCTTTATTAGAGTACCTTCAGAATCAGAGGGAGCACCAGGCCTCTGAACATCAGTCATTGGGGAACAGTAGTGGGAGAGTTGTGGCTGCCCTCGTGCCTTGCTTGTAGGTTTCCCATTGGGGAGCCACTGGAAGGAGATGGTGGACTCGGTGGGCCCCTTTTGGGTCTGTTCCAGCAGCTGGGCTTTCCAGCTCCTGAAGGATTGCTGCAAAACCAAGCACTAGGTCCTCCTTCCAGGTGAACTGAGTTTGGGATTCCCAGGACAGGTACGTCCTATTAGATGGCTGGATGGCTCAGCTGATTACAGCAAGGGGCTGATAAGACCAAGGTTGCAGGTCCAATCCCCGTAAGGGACAGCTGCCTATTCCTGCATTGCAGGGGGGGACTGGACAGGATGAACCTCAGGGTCCCTTCCAACTGCACGATTCAAGATAACGTAGAGCTCAGTCCTGGCCATGTGGCATTTGCAAGTCAAAGGGGAGGGGCCAATGCTGGAGACTGGGTGAAGGAGAGGAAGATCTGGCTGTTGTCAGGGCCTCTTGTCTCAGGATGCAGGCAGGATAAACTATCTGGACAGCTTTCCGGAGCCGTGATTGTGACTTCCTCTTGCTCTAAGGCAGCTGAGCTGAAAAGCCCCCAGACCTCCAGCTTGGCGGGAAAAGCCTCACCAGACCCCCTCCTCCTCGAATTGCAATTTATTGTGGTTGTTTTAGGGCACAGCAGAGACACTCTGCCTTGAAATCAAGAGTGCAGAGATACAGCGAGAGCAAAAGCACCTCAATTTCAGTTGAAGGAACCCAGCTTTTCTCCTTAAAATGGAAGCCGTGCTCTTCCGCTGCCTCGTTCCCCACCCCACTGGCTCACAGGTCACAGCAAAGGAGCCAAGTCCATCCAGCCTCATTATGCTTCTCTTGAGACCTTTGGTCATTGCAATACTTTCCCTGCTGCAGGCTCATGGCGATGGCCAGAGCCCAGCCTTAGCAACTGTGGTTCCTCCTCATGTCACACCTCAGTTGCCAGAATCCCTGCATAAGCATCTTTTCTTATTCCACCCTGTCCCTCCTTAGCCTGCTAGTCAAAACTTGGCAGCTCAGGTTTAGCAAAGTGTCCCCTACCTTACCTTGAGGCCTTGCCGGGAACGGTGTGTTGCAATGCAACAACCTGAGCCCTGTGATGCGTCCCTTAAATTTGCTTGCAAAGGATCAGCAGTCTTGCAAAGTGCACATCAAACCCACCCCTCTCTGCGCTCACCTTAATTGCCCAGGAAATATCATGCAGGAAGCGGATTGAAGATGAAAACGGATCGGAATAAAGGCAGTCAAGAGGGCATATTTCAAAGGGGGGCAGGAGTGCTTTGAAACTGTGGTGCCCCCACTCAAAAGGCAGAGGCTTTAGGTCTGCTGGCCAATGGACCCAGCTCACTCTTTGCTGTGCTTGACACACGGCAAGCTAATAATGCAGGAGGCTCAGAGGGAGCCATGCATTTCTGCAGTGCGGCTTCTTCCAAGAGCCACATTCCCCCGGCCCTCACTCTGGGCCTAGGAAAAATAAGAGGGAAAGCTCCCTGTGGCCCTTAAGAGGGGTGCCCACTTCTCTTGACACCATGCTTCTGCCCCTTTTCTGTGGAAGGTGTTGCAGGAACCCCCCCCCCAGTCATTCAGTTTGTACAAACACGACACACACACACACACACGCACACGACATACGCGACGTTTCTGCTATAAATTCATAGTAAATCAACCATATATCGGATTTACACCGGTCCACTTTTATTTTGCTACATGAAGGAAGGATGGTTTGATACAGGATGGCCATAATCCCTTAAGCGTACCAACACGTACACAGGAGCCCTACCCAGTTGGCATGACAACCTTGATGGTCCCAGACAGAAGACCATCAAGGTCACAAAGGACTTGCATATGGGAGTGGATTCAGCACGGACTGGAACAAAGGACAATGATCAGATCTTCCCTCTGGGGGCAGGAAACTGCCAGCTCCCCTTTGTCCTCTGGAAATAACTCATGGGGAGGGGGAAAGAGGAACCAGCCAGGTGACAAGATACTCAAGTGTAAACAGTCTTGAACTCAGAATCACGTATAATTACCCCAACCCCATCATGAGCACAACTCATCACGAATGCACAATGGAAAGGGCATTTGGAGATCTAACAAGTGTTGGAAATGCAAAGAAAAGAAAGGTATCTTTTACCATATGTGGTAAACTTGGAAAGAGGTAAAGGCTTTCTGGGAAATGATATATAATGAGTTAAAGAAACTGTTTAAAAACAGTTTTGTTAAAAAACCAGATACCGAAAAAAGATAAAAGACTGTTCATGTATGCAACAACAGCGGGAAGAATCCTTTTAGCCGAAAAATGAAACAAGAAGAAGTACCAATGAAAGAAGAGAGGAAGACGAAGATGTTGGACTTTGCGGACTGGCGAAGCCGACGGGAAAAATCTGAAACCAGAACAATCAAGTGTTCCAAAAGGACTGGAGTAAATTCGTACAATATTTGAAAGATTGTTGTAAGCAATTAACAACACTAGTAGGGTTATCTGAAGACTTGTAATGAGAATTTTTGGAGAAATTAAAATTTGAGGTATTTAGTAATGAGTTATATTAGAACTAGAGGGATGCGGCTGGCGCTGTGGGTTAAACCACAGAGCCTAGGACTTGCCAATCAGAAGGTCAGCGGTTCGAATCCCCGTGACGGGATGAGCTCCCGTTGCTCGGTCCCTGCTCCTGCCAACCTAGCAGTTCGAAAGCACGTCAAAGTGCAAGTAGATAAATAGGTACCACTCCAGCGGGAAGGTAAACGGCGTTTCCGTGCACTGCTCTGGTTCGCCAGAAGTCGCTTAGTCAGGCTGGCCACATGACCCGGAAGCTGTACGCCGGCTCCCTTGGCCAATAAAGCGAGATGACGCTGCAACCCCAGAGTCGGCCATGACTGGACCTAATGGTCAGGGGTCCCTTTACCTTTTATATTAGAACTGGAAAATATACAAAATGCTGCGATATAAAGGTTAGTTTTGAAAGCCAAGAGGGAAGGGAGGAAAGGAAATCGACAGGTTCTAAAGAGCCAAAGAAGTAAAATGGATAATAATGATGTGATTATATATGTTCCAATGGAAAATTAATTAGGTAAAGGTAAAGGTACCCCTGCCCGTACGGGCCAGTCTTGACAGACTCTAGGGTTGTGCGCCCATCTCACTCTATAGGCCGGGGGCCAGCGCTGTCCAGAGACACTTCTGGGTCACGTGGCCAGCGTGACATCGCTGCTCTGGCGAGCCAGAGCCGCACACGGAAACGCCGTTTACCTTCCCGCTAGAAAGCGGTCCCTATTTATCTACTTGCACCCGGGGGTGCTTTCGAACTGCTAGGTTGGCAGGCGCTGGGACCGAGCAACGGGAGCGCACCCCGCCGCGGGGATTCGAACCGCCGACCTTTCGATCGGCAAGCCCTAGGAGCTGAGGCTTTTACCCCCAGCGCCACCCGCGTCCCTACAATAATAATAATAATATTTTATTAATTTAAAAAGGACATTTGGAGGGGCCCTGGATTACAAGAAGGTTTATCTGCAGGGCAGAAGGCACAGCTTGGCTCCGAAGAAGCCCGGTTGCTGGTGAAGAGTTGAGAAGTGGGTGACGCAGCCACCTTGTTCTTTCAGGCAAGAGACTAGCAGGGCTGCAGCTCATGGAGATGACGGCAAGCCTTGTGAAGGACCGGATGTGCACAGACAAAGCCACCTGGGGGTGGGGGAGGGAACTGAGTCATTCGGGAGATATGAATGACGTCAGCCATCCACTCTGGGAGGACAGGAAGAGACCTTGGGGAGGAAGTCGCCCTGATGAGGGCTGCAAACACGGAGAGAACAAAGGAGGCTGGAAGGGGAAGTTGACCCAGGGGCTTGCCAGGATGTCTCTTCCTGGACCCTTCAAAATGGTCTGTGCATCTGTGTGCGTGTGCACAAGGGTCAGGGGGATAAAGTGGATGCTGTTTGCTTCTACTGTAAAGGGGATCGTTCTTCGTTCACAAGAGCCAAAACAATATGCAAACCAGAAACCGAGAGAAAGCAAAATGGACAGAATCACCCCTCCCTCCCAGGTGTGTATACCTGTGCTCGCCCCCATCACATCACCTGATAAACTCCAAAGATGCCCCTGTAAAGGCTGCCATGCTGAATGTTGGAAGTGTTATGGAAAAATCTAGGTGCTGATACGGAAGGGTGGGGGGCATGTCTTCTTCACCTTCTTCTTCGCTACAATATATCCATTTATTCCCAATTGTCAATGTCAAAAGGGACTAAATCTATAAAATCCATAGAAAATCAACGTGCCAATTTGCTCAATTTCTCTAGGACTCCATGACACCTCCCCTGTCCTCCTTAATCCCTCAAGTAAGGTGTCAAGACCCTAATCCGGTCAAATCACTCTGCCAAGCCTTTCCTCGGGCAATGCCAGGTGGCAGACCATGCATACATGGGCCATTGTCTTCCCATCACCAGCACTCAGGAAGCGCTTATCTGTGCATATCTCCAGCTCTGCATATTCCCCCCTCCCTCCTCCATATGTTAATGCGGTGTAACCCAACCTTTCCTTAATATATTCATGATGTAACTGGGATGTATTTTGCACTGTATTCTGGGACATGGAGGGAAGTTTCAAAAGTTCATGCCACCCCTTTCTCACTGTTCAATCTCGCCTTGAACCTGTTGCGCAATAAACTTGGATCTTCTGCAGTTTGCTCCTGTGCCCGGCTGAGCTCATTTTCTTCCGCAGGGACCCGCGGACTTACTTAGTCCGACGAGCTGGGTGGCAGAGTAAACCCGCACCCAGATTTTAGCCATAACAGTGCGAGGCTGCTCAGTCCCCCAGCTTGTCGGAATAAAGGAAGGAGTCCAGCCACCAACCAGAGCAAATAGCTGTAGACCAAAGTTTATTGCGCAAGAGGTTCAAAGAGGAATTTTGAACCCCGAGGATGGGGTGACAAAGACTTTTAAAAGTTTCTACCTTATCCCAGAAGACAGGAATGCCTGGCGTGCTCTGGTCCATGGGGTCACAAAGAGTCGGACACGACTAAACAACAACAACAACAACAACAACAACCTTATCCCAGCATACAGTTTGTTGAGCATCATCACTACATCATTGCTACATCAGAAAAGGGGAGGGATATACATGATTAACATAGGAGGAATGTGTTGGGGCAACAGGTGGATACAGGATATGTATTGGGAAGTACATTACAAGCACCTACTGCAAAAGAACAATAGAACTTTGGTTTGCATAGTCTGCCACCTGGGCAAGTCGGGAGGAGTGCCTTTGCCCAGCGATTGTCACCTATGTGTACCTTCCTGTAAGTACATGACATCCCGCTTGAGGGATTATGGCAGGGACCGAGTGGTTTACAAGTCCTTGGCCAATGAAGCAAATTGGCAGTGGAATGGAGGAAACTGGCAAAGGAGTTAATTTTATATGATTTTTAAAGCTAGGTAACTTCCCTGAGCTGTCAAGTCAAAAGGATACATTCAGGCATAATCTTTGTAACATTTAACAATTTTAAAGATCTGCCCCCCCCCCTGTAATTTCCGTAACAGAAGATTCAGGACAGATCACAGGAAGCAGCACAGAGTTGAGCTATGGAACTCCCTGCCACAGGGGAAGCAGCGATGGCCCCCAAGGTGGAGGACTTCCAAATAGGACGGGACAAATCCATGGAGAAGAGGGCCATCATCCAAGGTTACTAGCCATAATGTCTATGTTCTGCCTTCAAACGGGAGGCAGCAATGGAAACCACTGGAGGACAGAGGGCTCCTATGCTGCAGTTGCAATTGCAGGTTCCTCACAGGCATCTCGTTCATCTAGTCCAGGCATGTCCAATCAGTTGATCGTGATCTACAGGTAGATTGCTCTGGGGTGCTTGCTGTCGATCGCGGGACCCAGATTAGGGGGCGTGGTGCGCTGACTCCCCCCCCCCCCCCCGGCGCTGGCAGCTGAGGTGGTTAAGGAGACTGGCAGTCGTTTGTCTGCTGGCAGGTGGAGCACTGCATGCTATTTTAAGCAGTGGTTAATTATTGTATGAGCGTATTTTTTGCAAACCCCCCTAAAAGACGCACATTAGCTCTGTGAAACACTGTTCCCCCCCCCCCCAAAAAAAAGCTCAGTAACTCCCCCCAATAAAAGCTCAACAACTCTGGTCAACCCTCCCCTCCCCCAATGCCAATGGGTAGATCACTGCCTTTTTTTATATACTGGGAGCAGATCGCAGTATCTTGGGAGCTGGACATGCCTGATCTAGTCCAACCCCCTTGCAATGCAGGAATCTTTTGCCCAGCGCAGGGCTCAAACTGGCAACCATGTGATTAAGAGTCTCACGGTCCACCAGCAGAGCTATCCAGCAGCAGCAAGACCACAATAATCCGTCCTGTGGAAGCACCCCGAGAGTCAGTTCTGTACTGGGGGATAATGGAGGCCGCACTGTTAAAGGTGAGCTTGGCACTCTTAAGCAACAAACCCACTCTTTCAAAAGTTGTTTTTGTGGGAGGAAAAGTGCAGTGGGAAGAGTGGGGTAATGGTGACCTTTGCAAACAAATCAGGATGCATGCTCAGTCAACAGTGGCACTGTATAGCCCCTGCACACATTTTGTGCAAAGGAGTCAGGATGCATGCTCAGTAAACAGGTCATCTGGAAGAGCCTGAGGAAGGCTGGCAAGAAGGCAGGGCACCAGACACCACAGGGCACCTCATCTGGGCAAACAGAGCCTGTTATCTCAGGAGAACAAATCCGAGGTAACAGCCTCTTGAGTGCGGATTATGTAAGCAACCCCAGAGTTATATTGATTTCCTAGGGACAGCCACTATTTTCTCTCTGTGTAACCCATTTCCTAGAGGAGCCTGGGCACATAATACTGGTGCATATCCTCTTAGCGACGCAACTGCTCGGCTGGTACAATGCGCCAGTTCTGAGTCTCCCCATCGAGCAACTAGGCTGAATTTTGTAATACTTCAAATGTCTGTATTTTGAAGATAGACTTGCACAGCACACAGCATTATATCCACATTGGTGGCATTTATTTAAAATGCACACACACATTGAGATGACAGGGAAACACACCTTTTGGAGTTTCCGCTTCCAAGGAACTTTGGTGGCTCATGTGCCAGCCAGATCAGACCACATCATTTCCCCCCACAGATCCCTGCAGTTTGTCCCAAAGCCATGAGTGTGTTGTGTTCTTATAAAGCACCATTTATGTCATAAGGACCTAAGAAGTGCTCTGCTGGCTCAGACCCATCGAGTCCAGCATCCTGTCCTCACAGTGGCCAAACAGGTGTCTGTGGGAAACCCTGCCACTTTATTGAGTAGCATAAGCTAAGCAAGCAGGTCTCTGTCATAAGGGGCTTCTGGACCGCATTTCAACCTTTTCTTCTAGACACAAGTTTGTGCTGTTATGAAAATTACAGGGTGGGGGGCATCTTTAAAGATGTTAAATGTTACAAATATTATGCCTGTATGTATCCTTTCGAATTGACAGCTCAGGGAAGTTACCTAGCTTTAAAAATCATATAAAACCAACTCCTTTGCCAGTTTCCTCCATTCCAACACTATTTTGGAAAAGGGACTCCAGGAAGTGCCCAGAGGGGACAATTGCTGAGCTGATTGTTGGCCAAGGAAAGCCTAATCCCATCACCAGACTTGCCAAGGGGTCCAGCCATGCAAAGGAAGTTCTGTTGTACTTTGGGTGATGGGACTTCAGAGGTGCTTGCCTATGCTAATCTTGTACCAAGGACTTGTCTGGACATGTTTGCCAAGGTTAAACTAGTGTGTAACCCCTGTGTACCCCTACCCTTTTGTGACATGTCAGTGATGTAAAGATGATGCATTGATGATGCTGTGCAAACTGTATTCTGGGATATGGTGGGAAAGTTTCAAAAGTCAATGTCGCCCCATGGTCAGAGTTCAATCACTGCTGTTTGAACCTGTTGTGCAACAATAAAGGATCTCAGTCTACTGACTGCTGTTTTGTTCCAAATTGCTTGGCTGGAATTTCCTTCTTTTACAGACCACATGGACCTGTGGGGGACTGGTACCTCGACGAGCTGGGCTGTTGAGAAGACTCTCAACCCAGAATTTTCCTTAGCAGTGCCCAAGAGCTTTTCATCTTCCTTTGCCCTACTGCTCCCCACCCCCCAAAAAACCAACAACACTCACTTATTGCCACTGAATCGGAACAAACAACAATCTGTTGGAGACCTGGGCTAAGCGGTGTAGCCAATGGCTGACTTGCACAGCTGCCGTTCTGTCAATGGCCTGCTGCTGGCCCTGCATGCCATTGACCGGACCCCATTGTTAAAACCAGGGAGGGGGACAGTTAAACAAGTTCCCAAAAATCCCAAGTCCCCACCACAGCCTCTAACTAAGGCCAGGACAATGACCATTTGCACAGGCAGCATACAACAGCAAGGAGGCTCCGAAAAGCAGTCTATACAATTGTAGCAATAAGCGGATACCATGAATCGTACTGTTTGCTCCAACTATTTAATATAGAAAACTGTAGAAGCTTAAAATAATCGCCAAAATTCAACGGTTTGACCGATTTCCTTGGTTTCCCACGGCTAATGACTCCTCTGGAATTGGGGGATCCAGGGCTCCCCCTGACTCCATAATTCCTTAAGCATAAGGTCACTTGCCCCTCCCTAAGATGTGAACTTAGCCTCACAATAGGAGGCAGGAGGGGATCAGAAATCCATCAGGATGGTGGATTGAATCCTGACACAGTGGTACCTTGGGTTGAGAACTTAATTCGTTCTGGAGGTCCGTTCTTAACCTGAAATTGTTCTTAACCTGAAGCACCACTTTAGCTAATGGGGCCTCCTGCTGCTGCCACGCCACCGGAGCACGATTTCTGTTCTCATCCTGAAGCAAAGTTCTTAACCCGAGGTACTATTTCTGGATTAGTGGAGTCTGTAACCTGAAGCGTCTGTAACCCAAGGTACCACTGTACTTTCAAAGGAGAAGCGCAGGAAGTCTTGCAGCTAGGGGGGTGCGTAAATACTATTATTGTTCTTTGAGGAAGAGGGTAGTTAAAAGGTGTGGGAAAATGGGGTTCTTGACAGGGCTGGGTGACAGGCTCATGTTTCTAAATTCCAAAGACTCCTACTTTGTGACATATTTGTGACATACTGATGATGCTGTTAGAAGTGTATTATGGGACATGGGGGAGAAGCCTTCAAAGTTCATGCAACCATATACTCGGGGGTTCCTACTCTTCGTGTGTTTGAACCTTGTTGCTAATAATAATAAAAATAATAATAATAAATTTGTGTTGTTTATACCCCACCCTTCGCAGTTCAGAAAACTGGGCTCAGGGCGGCTAACAAAAAATTTAAAACCCTTAACTGATGCAACAAAAACAGCATAAAATACAGTATAAAACATGAATAACAATAAATTCAGAATTAAAAAATCAATTTAGGGGGGAAATCCATCCAATAAACATTAGATGATCACCAGGGCTAGCTGGCTAAATTAGTCCTACTTGGGCCAGCAAGGAGGCCAGGGGAGAATTAGCTGTGGGATCCCAGAGCGGGTGATCTTCATAAAAGGGGAGGGGGAGGAAAGGAAGGGGAATAAAAGATCAGGCTGAATTCAAATTGAAAGCCAGGCGGAATAGCTCTGTCTTACAGGCACTGCGGAAGGAGGTTAAATCCTGCAGGGCCCTGGTCTCATGGGAGAGAGCATTCCACCAGGTCGGAGCCATCACTGAGAAGGCCCTGGCCCTGGTGGAGGATAGTCTGACTTCCTTAGGGCCCGGGACCTCTAAGCTATGGTTATTCATGGACTTTAAGGTCCTCTGTGGGGCAGACCAGGAGAGGCAGTCCTGTAAATAAAGATCTACTGACCACTGTTTGCTTCTTTAACGTGGCTCAAGACTCTTTCTTTTGCTGACCAGAGGGACCTGTGGGGAGTGGCACCCTGGCAGTGGAGTAGCGTGGGTTGTCAGCACCCGGGGCAAGGCAAGTAATTTGCGCCCCCTAACCCGTGGATTTGCGCCCCCTAACCCGTGGATTTGCCCTAACCCCAGATGTTGCGCCCGGTGCGGCCAGCCCCCCTTGCACCCCCCACGCTACGCCACTGCACCCTGGCGAGCTGTAAATCCGCACCCCAGGATTTCCCCCCCTTATCACTATGGAGGAATCTCATTTGTTCTGCTGGCTCTCGTCAGGAGGTGTGTCTTCTTGGGCAAAGGGCCCGAGGCTCAGATACCTTCAAAGAAACATTTCAGTATAGCATAGTATAGTATCAAATAAAATAGAGAGAGAGAGAGAGAACCAGAAACAGTATCCAGGCCTCTTTTCCAGAGCCTTGGCTATTCTTCTACAGTTCTCCAGGAATTTTCAACTCTGACAAATAGGAAAGATCAGAAAACAGAAAGGCTTCTTTGGGTTGCTGAGGAGAGGAGAGTTTCTTCTTTCTCAAATTAAACCTAATGTAAAGGAGATTACTCTGCCAAAACAAGTTCCCACCTCTCACTGAGTTTGCAGACCTACTTAAGGTGCATATGTAAGAGGCTTGTTTATAATTATATTTTGAAAACGATGCCTGTTCTTTTGTATCTGCATTTTATGCTTTCTGGGTGTCTCATGATTGTATTATAAAGCAGTTGTGTTCTGCATTACAAATCAAACACTGCTAGGAGTTGCTTAGTTTTGTTTTCCAATGTATCTCTTATCAATAAAGAATTCAGTGCGGCATGAGCAAATTTTTATTCTGAAAGTGTGGTCCAGAGAAGAAAAAGTTTGAAAACCACTGTACTTGGGGCTCGTCCATACTTTCCTTTGTCCTGCAATTTATTCCATTTGTCCCATGATTTCCCGGCACGGATCCAATAGTTTTTTGTTGTTTTGTCCTGCCACTCTCCCTACGAAAACCTGCTGTTTACCAGTTAATCGGAACAAATGTATTTCTGTAGAAAACCCGATCGCTGTTTGCTCTAATCCAGCGAAATCCTCTCAGACGTGTGTCTACAAATCATGGAGCAAACAGACGTATGGATGAGCCCTTAGTCAGACCATTGGTTAATAATAATAATAATAATAATAATAATAATAATAATAATAATAATTTATTTATACCCCGCCCATCTGGCTGGGTTTCCCCAGCCACTCTGGGCGGCTTCCAACAGAACACTAAAATACAATAACCCAGGATTGTCTCCATTGATTGGCTGTGGCCCTCCGAAATTCGCAACAGCCCAACGTGGACCATCTGCATTCATCACACATGCTCTGCCCTATGGCCCTTCCCAAATAGTGTCAGGGACCATGCTGAGGAGGGCTACAATGAGGAGGCATGGTAGGTCCCCCTGACCCTGAATCTCCTCAGGGGCAGGAAGACAGTATAGATTTAGAACACTGGTTTGCAGAGGGGCATAGTTCAGAAGGCAGAAGCTGGGAAATACTGGATGAAGAGCAGCTAGGAGAAGAAACACTGGAAGGGAGAGGGTTAACAGATGTAGGGGTTATGTGGTTTGAGCAGGATGGGGGTGGCCTTAGTTAGAGGGAGATGTTCGTTATCCCTCACTGAGATCATTAAATAATTATATCTGGTAAGAAGACTCCTTTCACTTTGTTCTGCTTATCTACTGCCAAGGCGGAGGGAAGCCAATTCCTTGAAGCCATAGGGACATAGGAAGCTGACTCAGGACATTGGTCCATCAATGTGCTGGGCCCAGGGGTGACCCAAGTATCACGGTCCAGGTCTGGTCCCGAATCCAAGGGTTCCGTGAGGAGTCAGTCCAACAGGGCCAAGGCAGGACACGAGTCAGGTAACCAAGCAAGGTCAGGCACAGGATCTCAGGCAGGTTCTGGCAAATAGCAATGTTGCTCCCGCAACCGGGGGCGGGGTCCAGCAGCCTTTTATCTCTGTCGGGGTAACGGCCGGTCCTGATCCCCTAGTGACTCAGCTCCCTGTCTTGCCCGAAGGTGAGCACTCCTCCTGCGAGTACTCAGGTCTCTCCTTCTCTCAGACCTGAGTCTCTGCAGCTTGGGAGACATCGGTGGGTGACTAGACCCAGGGGCCGCCTCAGCCTCCCCTGACCCAACCGGTAGTGGAGGAGCTGTAAGTGCTGGCCCAGCTGGAGGCAACGAGGTGACCCCACATCTGGAGCCAGGGCAGGCCCAGGCCCCTGACTCGGCCCAGCTGGTGCTTGTTGCAGGGGAACCTCTGCAGACTGGGACTCCTCAGAATCAGGCCCCAGACTAGGTTCAGATGCCGCCTGAGGCAAAGGATCTGGTGCAGAGACTCCTCTGGTTCCAAGTCTGAGCCTGAGTCCCAGGCCATCACAATCGAGCTCAGTATTGCCTACCCTCGGCTGTCAGAGTCTCCCCCAGCCCTGGCTGGAGATTAAGTTGGGGCCTGAACCTGAGACCTTCTGCATGCAAGGCAGGTGTTTTGCCGCTGGACTCTCCTGCATGGAATGCTTTGAGATTCTGGCATTACAGGGGCTTGGACTAGATAACCTTTCAATCAATAATGATTTGATGAGCCTCAGCCCTTTCAAATGTGCAGAAGTTGGCTGGTTGAATCCCCGGGGTCCCTGAGTTTTCTTTCTTCTTTCTTTGACCCTTGGATGGTTAAGTCCAGTAAAGGCGACTATGGGGTTGCGGTGCTCAGGCCAAGGGAACTGGCGTTTGTCCACAGACAGCTTTCCAGGTCATGTGGCCAGCATGACTAAACCGTATCTGGCGCATGGAGGACCATGACAGAAGGCAGAGCACATGGAAATGCTGTTTACCTTCCCACCGCAGCAGTACCTATTTATCTACTTCTGCTGGTGGGCTTTCGAACTGCTAGATTGGCAGGAGCAGGGACCAAGCAAGGGGAGCTCACTCCATTGCGGAATTCAAACCTCCGACCTTCTGATTGGTAGAAGAAGAGGAGAAGAGTTTGGATTTGATATCCCGCTTTAACAGTTCCTTAAGGAGTCTCAAAGCGGCTAACATTCTCCTTTCCCTTCATCCCCCACAACAAACACTCTGTGAGGTGAGTGAGGCTGAGAGACTTCAGAGAAGTGTGACTAGCCCAAGGTCACCCAGCAGCTGCATGGGGAGGAGCGGGGAAGCGAACCTGGTTCCTCAGATTACGAATCTACCGCTCTTAACCAGAACACCACACTGGCTCTCACAAGAGGCTCATGGGTTTAGACCACAGCACCACCCACGTCCCAAAAGAACACAGGTCTGGAGAAGACGCCACTCCAGAGACCCAGCAGCAGCTCTGGGAGAGATGGGCCCACCTTAGTCATTCATTATGTCATTTGGGGGCAAAGGTATGTCAGAGGACTTTGGCCAAGGAGTCCGTCTCCCTGCTTGTTTCTGCCCCCCTTCCCCCCCCCCCGCCTTTTCGCATTGTGCCATTTGAATGGAAGGTCAGAGGGTGCGTAGCCAGAGCTAAAAACAGACACGAGCAAGGCAACAGGAAATGAGCTCAGCCAAAAGGGTGGCAAACGGCAAGCCAAGCTGTTGGGGACTGAATTGGGAGAGCAGCTGCTGCCTCGGCTGCCTGGATACAGAGGAAGTGCACAGCTCTCGGCCAACTCTCCTCTGAACTGAGTCCTCCTGGGTCAAACACATTCTCCCTGAGAGCAGAAAGGGGCTCCCTCGTTCATGGGCCCCTGGCTCCTGTTTCTTTCTCTGTGGCAATTATGCCCTACCAACCCTTCCCTTCAAGGGGCTCAAGGTGCCACTCAGGGTCCTCTTCCCACCTGGTTTTAATCATCTCCACAACCATGCAAGGTAGGTTCAGCCGGGAGATGGTGGCTGGCCCAAGGTGTCACCCAGTGAGTTTCATGGCCATGCATGGATTCGAACCCAGCTCTCCCAGGTTGTAGTAGTCCAAAACTCTATCCACTACAGCACACGGGCTCTTAAAATGCTGGTTCTTGGGCATCCCCGCTGGCAGCAAAAAAGGCTGGTGGGTCCAGTAAAGGTCAAGGGACCCCTGACCATTAGGTCCAGTCGCGGATGACTCTGGGGTTGTGGCGCTCATCTCGCTTTATTGACCGAGGGAGCCGGCGTGCAGCTTCCAGGTCATGTGGCCAGCAGGACTAAGCCGCTTCTGGCGAACTAGAGCAGCACACGGAAACGCCGTTTACCTCCCCGCTGGAGTGGTACCTATTTATCTACTTGCACTTTGACGTGCTTTCGAACTGCTAGGTTGGCAGGATCAGGGACAGAGCAATGGGAGCTCACCCCATCGTGGGGGTTCGAACCACCGACCTTCTGATCGGCAAGCCCTAGGCTCTGTGGTTTAACCCACAGTGTCACCCGCATCCCTGGTGGGTCCAGTAGCCATCGCCAAGCACCCATGACCTCACTGCCCCCAATCAGTTCCCACGTAGCTAAGATTCAAAGCAAACAGACGAGGTTGGCGCTCATTCCCAAGGGAAGCAGGTGAAGCAGCGATGGATGGTTACAAACACACACCGTTTCCTGAAGCAGCTGCGAACAGCTTGCGCAGGGCTGAGGGGCTGTTTTCAGTGCTTACAAAGGAGCTAGGATCCTGAAAAGGCAGGGGCACCGTTGTGGGCATTTCCCACCTCTGGGCAGTGGGTTTCAGATGTGCTTGGGCTCTCATTGAAGGAACTGGCACACAGCATGCCCAGACCACTTGATCCAGCATCAAGGCTTGGTGCCCAGGTGGCCTCAGAGACTAGAGGTGCGTAACCCCAGCTAGGGATGTCCTGCCAGCTATGGCCACACTTGAGAGACAGCTCTCCTGCTCCCCCCTCGCTACCTTGGAGGGCACCCTCGCCCTTGCCTGCGCTACCCCTTCTGCTTGGCACCCATGAGGGCGCCTTCCTCCTAGCCTCCCCCCCCCCCCCCCCCCCCCTGCCTTCCTTTTGGCCAGTCTTCCCCCCCCCGCTTCTGGTTTCCCTGGGGACCTTGTTTAAGATAAAACGGGCTGCTCCTCGAGTCAATCTCCCATCTCTGTGTGCGTGTGCATGTGTGTTGCGCATAGCCAGGCACACACGCACACTCCTCTCTAGCACCCTCCGTCTTCCGGATGGGGTGGGGCTCATGTAGGGCTGAGGAAGCCACCCTACACTGGATGAAGGGGGAGCTCACTGACCCCTCTCTCAAAGTGGCCTCTGTACAGGTTCCTGCCCCTATCTCAGCATTGCTTTGAGCCAGGGGAGCAGCGGGAGGGGCAGAAGGATCTAGGGCAATCCTTCTGGGGCTACCTGTTGCATCTGGCCATGTTCACGAAACCTTCAGGGAGGGCACAGTGGCAAAGCCTGTGGGGCTCCTGCTGGTTCCTTGCTTTCTGGCCCATGAGATTGCTAACCAGAGAAAGGACCACCCAGGCAGCTCAAGCCATCCCAAGCACCCAGAATCCTCCTGTTCCTGGGCACCAGGTGACATAAGAGAGCCAAACCTATACTGCTGCCTCCTATAACGCAGTGTCTTTCCCAGAGAAGACCACCCTTGGGTGCCCAGATCCAGTCCTCCCATGAGTACCTGAAACCGATGGAAGGCTTCAGACTTCCTTAGCTCATTGCACACCTGAAAACCTTGAAGGTCCCACAGAGGGATCCAGCCAGACAACACGCAGCTGTCCGTCATGTGCATAGGCAGGGAAGGCATGGGCCTTGGATTCTATTGTGTGAAACACCCCATAGTCCTGTACAATGTGCAGAAGACCCTCAGGCACCTTTGAGGGTGAGCTGTCAGGTTGCATGGTGAGATGACTTGTGAAGGCAAGCGGCCACCACTCTCTGCAGACAAAGAGGTTGGTGGCAGCAGTGGGTCAAGGATTGCTCATAGCAGGTGTGCTGGGCCCAGGGGTGACCTGAGCAATGCGGTCCAGGTCTGGGCCCCAATCCAAGGGTTCCGCGAGGAGTCAGTCCAACAGGGCCAAGGCAGGACACGAGGCAGGAAACCAGGCAAGGTCAGGCACAGGATCATAGGCAGATTCCGGCAAACAGCAACATTGCTCCCGCAACCTGGACCTGGGGCAGGGTCCAGTAGCCTTTTATCTCTGTCAGGGTAACGGCCTGTCCTGATCCCCCGGTGACTCGCTTCCCTGTTTCGCCCGAAGGCGAGCACTCCTCCTGCGAGTACTCAGGTCTCTCCTCTCCTTCTCTCTCATTGCAGTGGGGACAGGTCACCCTGGGCATCACCACTGGGGGGGGGTGTCACAAAATGCTGGGCGGCACTCACCGTGAGGCCTGCAGTGCACCCGATCCATGAATCTCTCGCAGGAGTGATGCGGTGGCTTGGGTGCCCGTAGGCTCCGTGCTGCCCCAAACAGTCCATCAACTGCCTCCACCTCAGCTGTAGGGCGGCTGAGTGGGAGGAGGGCAGTCAGACTCCTCCGAGGCTCCACGGAGTGTCCTGCCCTGGCTCGCCCCACCCCGCAGACGGTTGGCCCTGCCCCTGGGCTCAGGGTTTGCGCGCCGCCCCAGGTGCCCGATTGGCTTGCTCCACCACTGGCTCTTAGTGCCTGTCAATCTCAGGCTTCGGGGGCTTGACTTCCTCCCCACATGGCTGTAGATAAGCAGTACAAAGAGAAAGCAGCCTCTTACCAGCAACAGAAATGTTTAATGAACACAGCAAAAGAACAAGCAACCATTCTCAGAGTGCAGGTGAACCCAGTTAAGATTCCGCCCACTTCCCTCTAGTCACTTCCGTCCTTTCAACTCCTAGCCACGTGATTTCTCAACCATTGAGCCTTTTGTGAAGACACCTTATCTAACCTCCTAGCCTTGGGACTGAGACACTGCACATCTTCCAGTGAGAAAGAGTCGGCTAGCTCACTCTCTTCCCATTCTTCTTGCTGTTCACCTCCCAGTTCCACCCAACTATTGTCTTCCGAACTGTGCCCCTCAGCAAACCGTTGTTCCAAATCAACACTACTCCGCTGCTCCTGTGGAGTTTCAGGATCCTGGCCATGAGTAGGGAGAGGAGCAGGCTCTTACCACTCCTCATCAGAGTTGTACTCCTCAGACTGGTCTCTGACAGTCAGCTGCCTTGCGCCCCAACCCCACTGGCCTGGAGAACCCTCGGTGTCTGTACCGAAAAGGAAGGAAGGTGGAGCTAGACCCCAAACCTTCTTAGAGATCCCTGCTCTGATCTACAGCCCCATATCCTTCATAGCAGCAACACAGGAAAAGCACTCTGTATGTGATTGAGGAAAGCAGTCTGTACATGATCAGAAGCTCCCTTCTCTTTAGCATTGCAACTATTTAACAGTACGGGGCTTACCTAGATTCTGGAGCACAGCTGAGGCCCAAAATAACCGCTTCTCCACCCACCACAATGTAGAAATAAACTTGCATCTGTCAACTCACGCAATGAAGATTCAGATAGGATTTGTAGGGCGAGATTGGACTGAGCAGTACAGAAGAAGCCCATTCTCTATGTGCTGGACCCAGGGGTTAACCCAAGCAACGTGGTCCAGGTCTGGTCCCGAATCCAAGTCCACAAGGAGTCCGTCCGACAGGGCCAGGGCAGGACACAAGGCAGGAAAAGGCAGACTAGGTCAGGCACAGGGTCTCAGGCAGGTTCTACCAAACAGCAATGTTGCTCCCGCAACCTGGGGTGGGGTCCGACAGCCTTTTATCTCTGACGGGGTAACGGCCGGTCCTGATCCCCCGGCGACTCACCTCCCTGTCTGACCCGAAGGCAAGCACTCCTCCTGCGAGTACTCAGATCTCTCCTTCTCTCAGACCTCAGTCTCTGCAGCTCAGGAGACGTCGGTGGGGTACTAGACCCAGAGGTTGCCTCAGCCTCTCCTGACCCAACTGGTAGTGGAGCAGCTGTAAGTGACGGCCCAGCTGGAGGCAACGAGGGAATCCCCGCATCTGGAGCCAGGGCAGGCTCAGGCCCCTGACTCGGCCCAGCTGGTGCTTGTTGCAGGGGAACCTGTGCAGACTGGGGCTCTTCAGAATCAGGCCCCAGACTAGGTTCAGATGCCGCCTGAGGCAAAGAATCCAGTGCAGACTGAGATTCCTTTGGTTCCGAGTCTGAGCCCAGGTCCCAGGCCATCACACTCTATAGGGACACATCTGTAAGATTCACAGCTCATTTATCTGTGTGGAAGAGACAACAAGCTATGTAAAGCACACTGGTTTGTGCGGAAGAACGCATTTGTGCAGGCCTGGTCTGGCTGCACCAGTAGTTTCCAACATTACTGGGCCCAGACTGGGTAATGTTGGACAGGATTAGAATCATAGAACTTTAAAGTTGGAAGGGACACCAAGGGGCATCTAGTACAACCCCCTGCAATGCAGGTATCTCAACCAAAGCATCCGTGATAGAGGCCATCCAACCTCTGCTTAGAAACCTCCAAGGAAGGAAAGCCCACCACCTCCCGAGGGAGACTGTTCCACTCTTGAACAGCTCTTACCATCAGAAAGTTCTTCCTAAGCTTTCGTCTGAATCTCTTTTATTGTAACTTGAATCTATTGGTTTGGGTCCTACCCTCCAGAGCAGGAGAAAGAAAAGCTTGCTCCATCTTCCATGTCACAGCAGTTGAGATCCTTCTTAAATTGTGGGGCCCAGAATTGGACACAGTATTCCAGATGTGGTCTGACCGAGGCAAAATAGAGCGCTACTATGACTTTCCTTGATGTGGACACTAGACTTCTGTTGATGCAGCCTAGAATAGCATTCATTGGCCTTTTCTGCTGCTGCATCACGCTGTGGACTCATGTTCAGCTTGTGGTCCACCAAGACCCCTGGATCATTTTCACATGTCCTGCTAGTGAGCCAGGTGTCTCCCATCCTATATTTGTGCATCTGGTTCTTCCTGCATAAGTGCAGAACCTGACATTTGTCCCTATTGAAATTCATTTGGTTAATTAATTTGTTTGTGAACGGACTGAAATGCTACTGACTTAATAAACCCATGGGAATGGAGCTGCAGGGTGGCTGTTATTTTCAATCTTAAAGGTAAAGGGGACCTCTGACCATTAGGTCCAGTCGTGGCTGACTCTGGGGTTGTGGCGCTCATCTCGCTTTATTGGCCGAGGGAGCCGGCGTACAGTTTCTGGGTCATGTGGCCAGCATGACTAAGCCACTTCTGGTGAACCAGAGCAGCGCATGGAAACGCCGTTTACCTTCCCGCTGGAGTGGTACCTATTTATCTACTTGCACTTTGATGTGCTTTCGAACTGCTAGGTTGGCAGGAGCAGGGACTGAGCAATGGGAGCTCACCCCATCACGGGGATTCGAACCGCCAACCTTCTGATTGGCAAGTCCTAGGCTCTGTGGTTTAATCCACAGCGCCACCCGCATCCCATTTTCAATCTTAGAATATTCAAAAAACCCATACAGTCATACCTTGGTTTTCAAACAGCTTAGCTCTCGAACATTTTGGCTCCCGAACACCGCAAACCTGGGAGTGACTGTTCCGGTTTGCGAACTATTTTTGGAAGCCGAATGTCCGGTGGGGCTTCCACAGCTTCTGATTGGCTGATTGGAGCTTTCTGCAGCCAATCAGAAGCCACGCTTTGGTTTTTTAACGTTTTGGAAGTTGAACGGACTTCCGGAACGGCTTCCGTTCAATTTCCAAGGTACGACTGTACAGTGGTACCTCTGGTTACATACTTAATTCGTTCCGGAGGTCCATTCTTAACCTGAAACTGTTCTTAACCTGAAGCACCACTTTAGCTAATGGGGCCTCCCACTGCCGCCATGCGCTTTCTGTTCTCATCCTGAAGCAAAGTTCTTAACTCGAGGTACTATTTCTGGGTTAGCGGAGTCTGTAACCTGAAGCGTATGTAACCCGAGGTACCACTGTTTTAGGGAAATATATTGATTAAGCCCCCCAAAAGATTACATGAGAATACACGAGTTTTTGGGTTCTGCAGAACTTCTCGTGGATTTTTTTTAAAAGGCTGATGTTGAAGCCACCAAAACTGCACCAGGTTGGAGAAGCTGGCTGTGGAGGTGGGAGAGAGAGAGAGAGTTTAGGCGCAGTGGTAGCCCAATGCACTTTATGTTGATCCCTCAAGTGACTGTGGGCTTAGGGTGCTCATATCAATGAGGTATGTGTGCCAGAATCTCCCTGCAGATTGAGCCTGCTGCTAATTAGTATGTGTGCAGAGTGTGGGGGTGTGGGGGGGAGATTTTTCATTCCCGGCACCAAAAAATGTATTCCGTCGGCCTTGCCCCCAGAGCAGGAGCAAAGTCACACAGCAAGAGAGTGAGAAGGCGGCTGTGGAGCCACCACCTCAAGCCTGACTCACACTTTCTGGCAGGTGCCAATCACACAGCTGGGCATGACTCACTGCCATGGCAACAAAATTTGTGTCTCTGTGCACACCGGCCTTTTAGAATTATGGTGCTGGAGGAGACTCTTGAGAGTCCCATGGACTGCAAGAAGATCAAACCTCTCCATTCTGAAGGAAATCAGCCCTGAGTGCTCACTGGAAGGACAGATCCTGAAGCTGAGGCTCCAATACTTTGGCCACCTCATGAGAAGAGAAGACTCCCTGGAAAAGACCCTGACGTTGGGAAAGATGGAGGGCACAAGGAGAAGGGGACGACAGAGGACAAGATGGTTGGACAGCGTTCTCGAAGCTACAAACATGAGTCTGACCAAACTGCAGAGGCAGTGGAAGATAGGAGTGCCTGACGTGCTCTGGTCCATGGGACCAGACTAAACGACTAAACAACAACAACAGCAGCACACCGGCCTGCACCAACCTGGTGCGCCAACCCAGATGTTTTTGGACCACAACTCCCACTCTCCCTTGCATGGCCAGCCAGAGTTGCGGTGTGGAACATCTGGAGGCTACCAGATTGACAGATGCGCGAGCTTTCAGTGCTGTGCATCTGAGCCCTTTCCCTCTAAAGGGAACCCACAAAGCTGGGAAAGTGCAAAATGTGGTGCGAAAGGAAGCCTGGCTGGATGAGCCCAGCATCTGTGTGCAGAATCTGTGCTATTAGCCCTCGTGCTGAGTCAACACATTTCCTGTGCATTCATCTGCTTGCTTGCGGAAGGGGTGGGGTTAAAACAGTGAAATATACTCAGAGTCGCAAAGTGATTTCATGCTATTTATTCAGCTCATAGTGGTGAGGAGGAATGAATGAAAGTCCCCTCAAAGTATCTGCTTTATATACATTATTTACACAATGGGCTGCACATGATTGGCTAATTCTGGAATTCTACTGTAAGCCAATCAGGTTGTGGATTCACTTCTATCTGGAGCATGATTGGGTAGTTCCTGCCAACCAATCATACTGCTGCATTGTTCTAGGACCAATCAGACTGCTGCATTCTGAATCCTATTGTTCTAGGACCAATCAGACTGCTGCCTTTTGGATCCTATTGTTCTAGGACCAATCAGACTGCTGCAGTTTGGATCCTATTCAACTCAGTACATAACAAACAGACTTTGCCGTCCGGTGCTGGCAGGGGCTGATGGGAGTTGTAGCCCCAAAACATCCAGAGAGCACCAAGGGGGTGAAGGCTGGTTGAAAGTGAGTTCTGGGTGCCTCTGTGCAATTTTTGCTGCTGCTGCTGCTGCTGCTGTCCTCTGCTCAGACGTGTAATGCATCTGGAAGATGCAAATATCGGTACCTGAAAATCTCAAATCCCTGGTAGAGGACAAGGATCCTGAAATCACTTTAAGGGTAGCCAAATTCTGTGTTCTAAGGGCATAATGTGAGCACACCCTTATACCCAGGTGCATAAGATTGCAATATTGCACACTTTGAGAATGGGTGGCATTGAATGGGCACAGACAAACAGGATGGAGGGCAATCTTGAGATAAGGTGAGCGACCAAACCAGTTTGTTGAGCTTTTGAAAATTCCCGTTACCGAAGTGACTGGTGTTGGGTGTTTTCCTATAGTTAATTTTTAACATCTATGCAGCGCTTTCGGTTGGATTGGGGGGGGGAATGCTTTTCAGTTAATTGCTGCGAAGACGTTGCTGAAATGTTGATATAATGTTTTGAAATGCATTGCTGGTATCCTTATTGAAATGCTGATTGATTTTGCTGCTATTGTAAGTTTGTTTTGCCTAAATCAAAAGGAAGGAAGGAAGGAAGGAAGGAAGGAAGGAAGGAAGGAAGGAAGGAAGGAAGGAAGGAAGGGGGGGAAGCCCCCGTTGGCAGTTGCCTAATTTGGGTGGTTTTTGTTTTTAAGTAAAATACTAAATAAACTTTGGGTGATAATAATTTCATATTTTATTTTGAACTTCATTTTTCATTATGAACTTTCTCTATGGAGCACATACAAAATGCCCGTCCCCTGTTTTGTCCACACAAGAACCATGTGGTGTAGGTCAGGCCGAAGAAGAATTTGGAAAGGGTCTGCTCTGGACCGAAATCTCCCTGGCCTTATCTGATGCCACGCAACCCCACTTTGTAAAACTGTGCAAGTGCCGCTTCTGCCTCAAGCCGGCTTCCTGTTGAAAGCAAGCGAGGCTCTCATTAGCCCTTTAAACCGGGTCCCTTTCACCCCAAAACTGGGGGAAATGACTGGCTTGCCCATGGATCCTTCTCCCCTTTACATCAAAGTGCTGCAGGTGGTGCTTCCAAGGTACAGTGGCACCTTGGTTCTCAAACGCCTTGGTACTCAAACAACTTGGAACCCAAACACTGCAAACCTGGAAGTAAGTGTTCTGGTTTGCAAACTTTTTTCGGAAGCTGAACATGCTCCGTTTTGAGCGTTACGCTTCCGATTTGAGTGCCACACTTCCATTTGGCCTCAGTCCAGTATACCTGAAGGAGCGTCTCCACCCCCATCATTCTGCCCGGACGCTGAGGTCCAGCTCCGAGGGTCTTCTGGTGGTTCCCTCCCTGCGAGAAGCAAAGTTACAGGGAACCAGGCAGAGGGCCTTTTCGGTGGTGGCACCCGCCCTGTGGAACACCCTCCCACCAGATGTCAAAGAGATAAACAACTACCTGACATTTAGAAGACATCTGAAGGCAGCCCTGTTCAGGGAAGTTTTAAATGTGTGACATTTTAATGTATTTTTAATCTTTGTTGGAAGCTGCCCAGAGTGGCTGGGGAAGCCCAGACAGATGGGCGGGGTACAATTAAAATAATTATTATTGAAGTGTTACATTGAGGTCTGTCTGTTTTTGCTATTTATTTTGCGTTTTTGTTTTTGCGGCTCTTATTTTTCGTTTTTGTGA
This sequence comes from Podarcis siculus, assembly GCA_034642415.1. Lineage (NCBI taxonomy): Eukaryota > Metazoa > Chordata > Lepidosauria > Squamata > Lacertidae > Podarcis > Podarcis siculus. The sequence continues at coordinate 960,686 of JAXCMG010000082.1, forward strand.
CTGTGAGGAACTGAGTACAGCTATTGATTGATTGTGTCACTGCAGTACATTGTTTATTGCTTTCATTTTATGGATCAGTGGTCTCGTCAGATAGTAAAATTCATGTTAAATTGCTGTTTTAGGGGTTGTCTTTAAAAGTCTGGAACGGATTAATCCATTTTGCGTTACTTTCTATGGGAAAGTGCGCCTTGGTTTTGGAACGCTTTGGTTTTGGAACGGACTTCTGGAACGGATTAAGTTTGAGAACCAAGGGACCACTGGATCTGGATCTGTCCTCCAGGAGCCAGCAGTGGCAGGATCTCCGATGCAGCCGCAGCCATGGCGCTTTGTGAACTTTGTGCAGCCAGGGAGAAAAGAAAGTCCTGCCAAGTTCTCGCTGACAAGAAGAACGTCTTCCTGTGATTCTAGGAATAATTAGCCCCTGTCAAGATGGGCTTGGTGGTCCCTTTCCAAAGGGATTAATTAAGAGGCAAGCCCTGCCAGGATTCGGAGACGTACGACAGCCAGTGTAGCCCAGGGGCCAACAAGCGGCCCTTGGCCCCCCTGCCTGGGCAAGCTGGGCTTGGGGCTGCTGCAGAGGCCTGGGCGAGCTGCTCCATTTCCCAGATTCAGTTTCCCAGCTGGAAAATGGGAATCAGTTATAGCCCACCTCGCGGGGACGGTGTGTTGTCAAGCACAATGGGGAGTTTATGAAGGCAACGGTGAGGAATCTATTGCTTTACAGAGGGCCGTCTTAAGCATATCCAGCGCCGTGGTGCAAAGATCCCTCTGGCATCCCCCGGCAACTTCAAAACAAGGGAGGGGGCAGTGGAAAATGTCTTCTGCCTCCCCCACCGCCCTGTTCCTTGGCGTGGTGGCGGTGATCAAGCAGGAAAACATGCTGCCGGACATGCTCTCCGGCGTCCGGGCACCCGGGAAGGCTGCACGCCACCTTTCACCAGGAAGCAGGAGGAGGACGACGACCGGGAGCAGGGCCATCTTTCGCAGATGCAGAGGCTTGGAAGGGAAGCTGAATGCCCACCAGCTGGCAGGTGTGCAAGGAAAGGGGAGGCTGCCGGCAAAGCCACGCAGCTCTCCCACTCGCTGGGGTGCTCCTGAGAGGCCAGCGCCCTGGTGCAATGAACCACTAAGACCAATGGGAATGACGGCTCTGGCTTACGCAGCATGCATGCTCACCTCCCCGGCAAATGGTGCCACAGTCTTCCTCTTCCACAGGGCCTTCGGCTTAAATCATGGGTAGGCAAACTAAGGCCAATGGGCTGGATCCGGCCCAATTGCCTTCTCAATCTGGCCCGCAGACGGTCCGGGAATCAGCATGTTTTTACAGGAGTAGAATGTGTGCTTTTATTTCAAATGCATCTCTGGGTTATTTGTGGGGCATAGGAATTCTTTCATTATTTTTCTTCAAAATATAGTCCGGCCCCCCACAAGGTCTGAGGGACAGTGGACTGGCCCCCTGCTGAAAAAGTTTTCTGATCCCTGGCTTAACTCCATAACCTCCAACTCCAAATGGTAAACAGGTTTGAGCCTGCCAGACTCCGTTTTCTCTACAATAGAGTTGTAGAGTTAGAAGGGACCCGCAGGGTCATCTAGTCCAACCCCCCCCCCACAACGCAGAAATCACATTGTGTTAGGGAAGGGCGGAATACCCCACCTGATGCATTTTAGTCATGAGATATCAAGATTTCCAAAAGATTTGCTAGAAAATAATGTTAAACTATTGTCGAACGTGTATAGTTTGCTTTTAGCGTGCCATACGAAAGATGAACAAGTCAAGTCAGTAATGATACACCGGATCTGGAACATAATATTCAGATGGCAGATTGGGAAAGATTATGGAAAACAGACCTGAAATTCATGGCATGTTGTACTTTGAAAGAAAATTGTATGAAAATGATGTACCTGTGATGGCCTGGGACTTGGGCTCAGACTTGGAACCAGAGGAGTCTCAGTCCGCACCGGATCCTTTGCCTCAGGCATCATCTGAACCCAGTCTGGGGCCTGATTCTGAAGAGTCCCAGTCTGCAGAGGTTCCCCTGCAAGAAGCACCAGCTGGACCGAGTCAGGGGCCTGAGCCTGCCCTGGCTCCAGATGCGGGGATGACCTCATTGCCTCCAGCTGGGCCATCACTTACAGCTGCTCCACTATCACTTGGGTCAGGGGAGGCTGAGGGGGCCTCTGGGTCTAGTAACCACCGACGTCTCCCAAGCTGCAGAGACTGAGGTCTGAGAGAAGGAGAGACCTGAGTACTCGCAGGAGGAGTGCTCACCTTCGGGCGACACAGGCAGGTGAGTCACCGGGGGATCAGGACTGGCCGTTACCCTGAGAAAGATAAAAGGCTGTCGGACCCTGCCCCAGGTTGCAGGAGCAACTGTGCTGTTTGCCAGAACCTGCCTGAGACCCTGTGCCTGACCTTGCCTGGTTTTCTGCCTCGTGTTCTGCCTTGGCCTTGTCAGACTGACTCCTTGTGGAACCCTTGGATTTGGCACGGGACCCGGACCGTGTTACTCAGGTTACCCCTGGGCCCAGACCAGCCCAGTACCAGTGGTATTTGACTCCTGCTAAGTTGGAAAAAATGTATAGGTCAAGTACAAACATCCGCTGGAAACGTAAAGAAAATGAAGGTACCTTTTATCCTATGTGGTGGACTTGTAAGGTGGTAAAAGCTTTCTGGGAGATGATATATAACGAAATGAAAAAAATGTTTAAAATAACTTTTGTTTAAAAACCAGAAGCCTTTTTATTAGGAGTCACAGGTACCAACATTCCATTACTAGCTCAGAGATGGAAAGTAGACAAGGTCCCTACCAGAGAGGAATGGCAAACCAAGCTGGTGGACTCTGCCAAGAGGGCAAAGCTGACTGGAAAACTCGGGAACCAAGAGGATAAAAACTTTACACAATAAGGGAAAAATTTATAAGTTACTTAGGAAACCCACTGCAAGCAGATGGAAACATTGGCAGGATATTGATTTCGCTTGTAGTGTAATCCATGGACAATATGGATAGATATAAAAGTCAGAGTTTGGAAGAAGATGCAGTTTTAAATATGGGGCTCCATGGAGAGGGTGGGGTGGAGTCCTGAGATTCGGAAAAATCTCTGTATATGTATTTGGATTTTTATAACTTTGCATTGGTAAAATCAGATAAAAATGTTTTCAAGAAAAGAAAAAAAGAATGCCCCTTCTTTTAGCTCACTGCCAGAGTTTCAGGCATGGGCAGTTCTTTCCCAGTGGTGCCAAGAGATGCCAGCGACTGAGCCCGGAGCCTTCTGCATGCCAAGCAGGTGCTCTGAAGCTGAGCTATCACCCATCCAAAACACAGGAACATAGCAGCTTGCTTTAAGCTGAGTCAGACTGGCTTAGCAATGCCCACACTGACTGGCAGCACCTCTTCAGGATTCCCACCCACCCACCCACCCACCCAACTCTGCCAAGATCCTTGGCCAAGATCTGTAAGGCCATGAACTGGCCATCCCGCCAGCGGCCAGCTGGGCTCTGAGGGCTTCCTTGCTCCCATGTAGGATCTGGTTGCTGCCTCGAGCCCTTGTGGGTGCTATTTTTAGCTGCCGTGCATGAATGAGGGTAAAGAGGGTGTATTTTTAGAATGTGGAAAGGAAGTGGGAGTCTGGATTTGGGGGGGGGGGGTGCCTGATTGCGGTGCTTCGTGACTTGGAGCTGCCTGCCAGAGGGGCCTGGAAGGAGCCCATGGAGGCAGAGTTCCACCCACAACCAACCAGCCATGTGGCCAGGTTGAGGCGAGGCCCTCCTGCCCCACTCATCCCCTTACTAATCATAGGTTCGTAACGGTGGGAGGGGCAGGCTCGAGGCTGACATTGTGGTACCCAAAGGTCAAAGAAAGCCCAGGTTGACCGTGGGGCACAGGTCCTCCGGCACAAGCCCAATTGAAAGGCACGGGTGCTGTGCAGGACCTTTACTTCTTTCAGCGTGGCTTGGTGCAAGAGACCGTCCCAATGAGTTGCGGCACATGCAAACACCTCACTCCTGAGCCAGATACGATACGATAATCTTTATTGTCATTGTCCCATACGGAACAACGAAATTGAAAAATCTACATAAAACATTCAAAACCCAACAAGCCTGCTATCCCAGCTATCCCAACCTGGTTAGCCCCCTAAAAACTCTGATACCCCATTTTTAAATACAATATACTCCCATAGAGACTCCTTACACTGCGTATAAAACCAAAATCACATTTGGATAGAAACTGTTTCTCAGGCGGCTAGTCCTGGTCTTTATAACCCTGGACCTTCTTCCAGAAGGCAGAAGCTGAAAGAGATCATTTCTGGGGTGCGCATTATCCTGCGCTGTCTCTGCAGCTTTCTTATGGCACCTGGAAGCATAGATTTGATCCAAGGTGGGAAGAGTGCACCCAGTTATTCTCTCCGCAGTCTTTACAACCCTGGACAGCGTTGTTGTTTCCCTGGCCGTGCAGCTCCCAAACCAAACACACAGACTATAAGTTAATATACGCTCCACAATACAATGGTAAAATGCCATCAACAGGTCCTTTGAGAGATTGTTTTTCCGGAGGATTCTCAGAAAATATAACCTCTGCTGTGCTCTCTTCATCAGGTCTTTGGTGTTTTCCCCCCAGGTTAGGTCATCTCTCAACTCCATTCCCAGAAATCGAAACCCCGAGACCTGTTCCACGCACTTCCCCTCAATAATGAGTGGCTGAATATTCAATTTACATTTCCTAAAGTCCACAAGAATCTCTTTTGTTTTCTTTAAGTTAAGGAGTAAGTTGTTTTTCCTGCACCACTCCCCCAACTGCTCAACTTCCTTCCTATAGGTCTCCCTTCCTCTGTCTCTTCCTATAGATCTCCCTGCCTCTGTCTCTGCTGGGCTTCAACGGGACCCAAATGCCCCAGCAGAGTTGCCTTTGCTTCAGGACAGGGTTGCCTCTGAGCCAGGCCTCCTGTTTTTTGACTTTCCCTTTGGATGCAAGGTTGAGCTTTTCCCTACACAGAGAGAGAAAGAATCCGCCCCCGAGGACCCAGCCTGCCCATCTTCACCCCCAGCACGTATTCGCTCTTTCCGTCGTTTCCCTTGGCTGGACGCTTATTAAAAATGAGACTTAATAAGGGAGAGCCAGCCAAGCACAGCAACCTCCCGGATCCCTTAATCCGACTCCCTTGCCCGCTGCAGCCGGCTTAAGCGCCTCACGGCTGCCCTTGCTGATCCCCAGGGGGGCCTGCCAATGAGAGCTCCCCTCTCCAGTCGCCAACCTCTCCCCCGTCTACCTTGCCCCCCCCCCGTTTGCTGACAGAAAGAAGCAGGGAGTGACAACACTGCTCTCAGCCTTTCCCACGGACCCCAAAGTGAGAGCAAGCTGGCAGCGAGAGGAGGCACTCTGCATATGTTCAGAGGAACACCTCATCTTTCCCCAACCAGGCGCCCTCCAGATGTTTTAGACTGCAGCTCACACTGGCCTGCGCTTGTTGGGGCTGATGGGGGTTGTAGTCCCAAATTTTTTGGGTGCACCGGGTTGGGAAAGGCTGCCTTCCCCCTTCCAGGGAACTTATGGCAATAGGCTCTGGCTGGTGCAAATCCAAGGGGAAGAGGGGTAAACTCAGGGAGACAGTGCACCTGCTTGGCATGCAGAAGGTGCCAGGTTCAATCCCTGGCATCTCCAGGTGGGGTTGGGAATGTCGCCTGTCCTGAAATGCCAGAAAGCCACCGACTTTCAGCTAAGAGCCAATACGGTGGTACCTCGGGTTAAGAGCTTAATGCGTTCTGGAGGTCTGTTCTTAACCTGAAACTGTTCTTAACCTGAGGTACCACTTTAGCTAATGGGGCCCCCCGCTGCCACTGTGCCACCGCCACGCGCTTTCTGTTCTCATCCTGAAGCAAAGTTCTTAACTCGAGGTAATATTTCTGGGTTAGCTGAGTCTGTAACCTGAAGCGTCTGTAACCTGAGGTTCCACTGTACTGAGCAAAATGGACTGATACAGTGATGACCACCAACTTTAGAAGAGGATTAGGCAAATTCAAAAAGACTCTTGAGAGTCCCGTGGACTGCAATAAGATCTAACCTATCCATTCTGAAGGAAACCAGCCCTGAGTGCTCACTGGAAGGACAGATCCTGAAGCTGAGGCTCCAATACTTTGGCCACCTCATGAGAAGAGAAGACACCCTGGAAAAGACCCTGATGTTGGGAAAGATGGAGGGCGCAAGGAGAAGGGGACGACAGAGGACGAGATGGTTGGACAGTGTTCTTGAAGCCACAAACATGAGTCTGACCAAACTGCGGGAGGCAGTGGAAGACAGGAGGGCCTGGCGTGCTCTGGTCCAGAGGCGGACATAACTAAACGACTAAACAACAACAACAAAAAGGCAAATTTGTCGCAGAGAGGGTTCTCAAGTCCTGCCGACAGTCACACAACCAAGCAAGTGGGCACAGAGCTCGCCAGCTTTTCCCTGGCCCTGTCCTCATGCCTTTAACAGCAGCCTGACACACAGAATTTATGTGGGTGAAGCTTTTCTCATCCTTTCATCTCCCTTGCCAAGTTAAACCTTCAGTCTGTTCCTGCTCTCCAAGACACTAGAGGAGAGAGAGAGAGAGAGAGAGAGAGAGAGAGAGAGAAGGCACAGCAGCCTTTGAGTGGAAACGCCAGATCTCGCTTCATGGCAGGCCCAGGGACAAAAGGAAGGCACGGCCAAGGCAAACTTCTCCAGCCCTGCTGGACTTTCTGTTTTCCATCTGGAGTCTCCCAACAGTCAGCTTTGGTGGATGCCCACCAGAGGATTTCTCCACCCACTTACTGCAGGCCAGGCATGATTTTAAACATTTTTTGTGGGATGTGATACATAGATAGCAGTCAAGTACAACATGCCTTGTTTTCCCTTAGTGGACATGCAAGGGGATGTAGATGCAGAGCAAATTGCAGTAATCTAGCCCGGAGGTGACCGAGGCGTGTGTTGTTGTGGCCTGATCCACATCCTGCAGGAAGGGACTCAGCTAGCACACAAGTCAAAGCTGGGCAAAAGCAGGTCACCTGGGCACCCGAGAGCACTTCTGTTCCTTCAGAGCAAGTTCAGCCTTATCCCGAACAGGCTGTACCTTCAAGCCTGAATTCGTCCCAGATGAAGCCCTGCCAGGCCTCCTCCAACCTTCCTGGCTGGGACTTGAAGCAGGGTTTGTGCTAGAAGATGGTTCACAAGGGTGCAGGTCATACCAAGGCACCTGAGGAGAGGAGACGGCAGAAGCTCAGAGGGTGGCAGCACCTACCTTGGCAGCAGGATCCCAATCAGGGTCTGGCAGGCCCGTGCTTCTCCTTGAATGTTGCCTGTCCCTCAAGATAACTGGCAGCGCATGTCCTGGCATCAGGAAGGGACCGCTGGGCTGCGGCAGGGCAGAATGGGTGCCTTGCATGCTCAGTCATGCCCGGCTTCCCAACGGGTGGCTTCCTGGGGGAGGGGGCTGGCAGCGGCCAGAGTGGAAGCTGGAGCCCATCAGGGTGGCCCTCCCTGGAAAGAGTCTCTGCTGGCTGTTCCCCAGGAGCTGCCTGCTGGAATCCACCCCCATCCTTTGCACAAAAAGGCCTTTCAATGTAGATGGGGGGGGGGACAGGCATGCAAGGAAAGGAATCCCCCTCCCACGCTTCAGCGACTGCTGCCAAGGCACTGGGGCCATCAAACTGCCCATTCAGCCGGTGCCCCTTTGGGTGGCTGCTGCAGGGAGGGTGATGGGGAAGTGGCTGGCACTGTGCCCCCCACAAAAAAAATAAAATCTCCCACCACCCCACGTCCCTGTTAATGTAACTCAGCAAACTGTACAAAAGGCAGCAGGGGAAATGCCCATCTTCGCGCTCTCTCTCTCTCTCTCTCTCTCTCTCTCTCTGTGTGTGTGTGTGAGAGAGAGAGAGAGAGAGAGAGAGAGAGAGAGAGAGAGAGAGAGAAAACTAAGCTAAGAGGAAGGCACGCTTGGCAAATCCACACCGTGATCAACTCCTGCCCGGAAAACTATGTCCCCGCTGTGGAAGGACATGTGGATCCAGAATTGGCCTCCACAGTCACTTACGGACTCACTGTTAAGAACATATTCATGGAAGACAATCTTACTTGGCTATGAGTGATCGCCAAAAAAGAACATGCACATCTCTCTATCTCTCTCTCTCTCTCTCTCACACACACACACACACACAGAGAGAGAGAGAGAGAGAGAGAGAGAGAGGGAGGGAGGGAGAGAGAGATGTGTATGTTCTTCATTTTTGGCTTCTTCTTACTTTCCCTCTTAAAAGACTGGAACAAACATCCCCTTTGCATGTCCACTCTAGGCAAACAAGGTATGTTGTACTTGACTTCTACTGGTGTATCACACCCCATTTCGAGTTCTTCCAGACCTCAGATTCCACCAGATTGTTGAAAAACCCTCTAAGTGGTTTGTGAGAGGTCCAGGGGGCGGTAACACGAGAACAGGGCCTTTTCTGGGGTGGCTCCCTGTTTGCGGCATGCTCTCCCCAGGGAGGCTTACTTGGTGCCTTCTCATCTCTGTCAGAAAGGGGTTGGAGGTGGTGAACCAGCCAGAGGCGGAGACCAGCACTCCTGGCCACTGGGGTAACTGTGGCCTCAAGTGAAAATGTTGGCTCCAAGAGACACCCCAAGCTCTGGCCCTGCTCCTCCCAGGGGCCTGCAAGCCCACCCAGAACAAGCTGTCACCCCCACCTCTTGGACTTGAGAACTTGGAAGACACCCCACACCTCCGTCTTTCCAAGATTCAATTTATTGGCCCCCACCCAGGCAATAACGTTCTAAGCTCAGGGAATGAGTTTGCTACGGGATGATATAATCTGGAGACATGTCCCCTCTCCCCACAGACAGCCCATTAATTCTCTAGGAATTTTATCTCCCCCCCCCAATAAATTTTTATTCTTTTCTTTAAGTATTCTTTTTCCAACAATCCATACCATCACAATATATTCCCTTTGACTCTGCCGAGTCTTGACTTCCCTCCCTCCCTTCAGTTGGTATATTTATCACATTCTTATTGTGTATATTACTCTTATAGCTCTACTATTTTACATTGAAGGTATTATTCCAGTCCTGCTGGTGTATTTAAGTTTTTACAGTTCTCCTTTAGGTATTCAATAAATTTACTCCAATTGTTCTTGTATCTTTAGTCCTCTTGGTCCCAGATCCTCCCTGTCAATTTGTCAAGTTCAGCAAAATCGGTCATCTTCACCTGCCAGTCTTGGATGGTTGGTATATCTTGTGTTTTCCATTTTGGGGCCACAGAGCCTAGGACTTGCAGATCAGAAGGTCAGCGGTTCGAATCCCCGTGACGGGGTGAGCTTCCGTTGTTCGGTCCCTGCTCCTGCCAACCTAGCAGTTTGAAAGCACCTCAAAGTGCAAGTAGATAAATAGGTACCGCTCTGGCGGGAAGGTAAACGGCATTTCCGTGTGCTGCTCTGGTTCGCCAGAAGCGGCTTAGTCATGCTGGCCACATGACCCGGAAGCTGTACGCCGGCTCCCTCGGCCAGTAAAGCGAGATGAGCGCCCAACCCCAGAGTCGGTCACGACTGGACCTAATGGTCAGGGGTCCCTTTACCTTTAGGGTTCTTGCGGCGGTTTTGGCATACATAAACAAATTCTGATCTTTTATTTTAATCTCCCTTCCCATTAGACCTAGCAAAAAAGCTTCCGGTCTTTTATCTAATAAGCCTTTTAAAAGAAAGAAAGAAGGAAACAGCCATGTAAGGAGGGGGGAGGTCAGTATCACTTTTCGTGACAGTGCCTTCTGCATAAGAGCATGGCTGCGGTGAGAGAGGGTTAAACCCTCAGGGGCTTCAGTACCCAGAGTTTTACTTTTTAATTGGATGCAGATATTTTACATTGTTAAATGTATTCCTCCTCGCCCCAAATCTAACCCTGGCTAGTCACCATGCTTGCTCCCTTTGGGTGCTAATGCTGGGTGATTTTTCTCTCTCTCCCTCCCTCCGTGCCCCCCCCCACCTTCCTCTCACCTCCCCCCCGCCTCTGGGTCCCTGTTCCTGGCATTTCCTTGGCAGCAGCTCCCTGTTCAAAGCACCAGCTCTCCAGTCTGTTAATTGAGTACAAATGTAGCAGGCCTGCAATTAACCGTCTGGCCCACCCCCCCCAGCGCCGTCTGTCGCTGGGGTTCTGTCTGGCCCGGTGCCCCCTCCGCCCCCCCTTCTGACTGGGCACCGTGCCGACTCCTGGAAATGCCGCCCTGTACCATTTGTGCCCAAGTGGTGGGCGAGACCCGTCTTCAAGCAGGCGCTGCCAGATCCGGGAGGAGGGCATCTTTGTGGCAAGACGATGGGAGGCCCTTGCCAGCTGTGAGCAAGCGTGGGCCTGCAAGGGGCACCCTCGAACATGGAGGCCTCTGCTTGCTGCCCATGTCGTGCCCTCTGATTTTCCCACCATGCCCTCTACTGGCCTTTGCCTGCAGATGGCGCACGCCCCATCTAGACCTCTCCCTTTCCTTTTCTTTCTTTCTTTCTTTCTTTCTTTCTTTCTTTCTTTCTTTCTTT